>PVKA01002885.1:0-117656 GCA_004027165.1 Ctenomys sociabilis
TATTGAATCTTTGATATAATTCAGCTACATAAATACCTGTAAATATAATATCATGTATGCACCTTGTACAATACCAAAACATTATGAAAACAGTTTGCAATGTATTATTTCATCGACTCTGTATGGTTATGGTGTTTTGAAACTGTCTGATTGACATTTGTATTTCAATAAAATAAAAATAAATGGAAAAAAAAACAAACAAACTAGTATATCAGATTATGTGCAGTAGATCTATGTAGATAAGCTAAGATAATTGATAGACTAGTTATTACTGTTTGACATGTCATGATATACCACTACGTACCGTTAACAAATGTATTTGAGTAATTGAAATGCTTATAGGAAACGTGACGTTGATGTCTACTCTTGCCTTTTACATTAGCTATGAAGCTGACAGATACAGGCAGAGGCTCAGATGGTAGCTCTAGCTTGTGGTCACAAGGCCATATATGAACAGCCATGTGTGGACAAAATTGTGTTCTAAAATAATGTTAGAAGGATCCAGTCATCTCCATTAAAGTTCACAGTGCAAAGTTGGCCAGAGAAAGAGCAGAGCTGGCAGAAAAACCCTTCAGAATTTTTGAGAGGATGCCTGCTTTCTTCACAATGCTTGTTTCTGGTGCACAGAGAAAATGTGTGCTCTGCTTGGCAAAACAAACATAGCAGGGTATGTATTTCTCTATCCTTCCTCAAAGGGACCTAAGGACTTTTGACTGACTGTACACTGGGAAATATAACTAAATAGACATTTTAGGGATTGTTTCTAAACAAACATTGATACCAAAGGATCCAAAATGTCATTGTGGTCCTCCAGTAAGAGCATGTTCATAGAGGAGTGAGAAATTCTCTAACAGTGTCTGAGCAGATCCTAGAATCCATTGTGGAAACAATCCTTCCCACATTCTAGAATGCATAACTGGGAATATATGCACTTGATAGTTGGCAAAATACACACTGTCTGTCATTTGAGGGCTATTATGGTTGAGAAGGCCAACTGGAAGCCATGGAAGTTGCTTGGTAAAATCACAAATCAAAACTAGTACTGAATCCCTGGTGGAATGAGGGATCAGTGCTACTGTTAGTCTTGAAGGGTGCAGGGTGGTCATCCTCACAGATGTGTTGAATTCTCATTGGTTCTGTACAGGAGATGAATGGCTCTTGGATAGAGATGGTACACTACTGTATACTAATTGCCAGTGGCTTGGCTGAATGATCCAGGAACATACAAAAAACGTGACTAAAAAACTGGAATGTTTTGAGGAAGGTTTGTCAATAGACTCTTCCATATCAACCAAGGATTTGTATCTCTGTAAGTGCTTGCCAAATGTGACCTCAGCAGATGGCTTTAAAATATGGATAAGGTGACCTGTTCTGAGGCTACTGGGAACCTTCAGCAAGCCCCATCACTGCCCTATTGGCTCATGAATACAGTTTCCAGGTGGCATGCATTGAGGTCATATATGGCCTCAGCAACATGGACTGCTCAAACTGTTTTTACTGCGATCACTGGTGAGTGCCCAAGAATCAGCAGTGAAGACCAGTGCTGTGTCCCCAGTCTGGCACCATTCTGAGAATTGATCAATCTGGAACCTGGTGGTAGGTGGACTCCATTGGATCACTTCCCTCATGGAAAGCACTGTGCTTTTTCCTTATTGGCATAGACACAGAATCTGGATATGGGTTTGCCTTCCATGAACACAGTGTTTCTGCAAAAACTGCACCTGTGTCCCCATAGAATGTCTTCTCTACCATCATAGAATTGCACACAATGTGGCCTCAGACCATAGAACTCATTTTATGCCCAATGCAGTGAGGCTGTGGGCCCATGCTCATGAAATTGACTGGTTCCTCACCATGCTGCACTGGCTGAATTGATTGAAAGGCAGAGTTGTCTTATGAAGACCTAGTGATGATGTTAGCTGTGTGGCAATAGCTTGAAGGAGTAGGGCTAGTTTATTCAAAAGGCCATATGTGCATTTGAGGCAGCATCCACTATAAATTTCATACCCAGGATTTGTGTCCAGAAATATAGGGCTAGAAGTGGAGATGGAAGCTTTCACTATTACCCTTGGCAAACTTTGGCTTCTTGTTCCTTGTGACCTCATGCTCTTCTGGCTTTAAAGTCTTAGTTCCAGAAGGGGAAAGGCTTATACAAGGAAACACAGCCATAATACCATGAAAGTAGAAGCTAATATTTCACCTTGATAATTTTGGTTCCCTCATGCCTCTGAGGAAACAAGACTAAAATGTGTCACTCATGGCTGGGATGATAACCTACACTCTGGAGGGCAGTTGGAGTTAAGAAACAACAGTGTGTCATGTTTCTTAGGATACCTCTTACTATTGATAAACCTTGATCTCAAGGTTGATGGGAAAGTAGTCAAATCCAATCCTAGCAGATTGACACATGGTCCAGAGCATTCACTAATGAAGGTGTAGGTCACCCAACCAGGGAAAGGACCACAGCTGTTGTGATTTTATTTCATACTATGGTGGTTGGCCAGGGGAATATGAAATTATTAGTAGAATACATTTCTAAATGCCAACTGTGGTTCACCTACAAGCTTGATATCTGTAGCAGTTTTATCCAAATAATGCTTCCAACACTGATAGACATAATGTGGGGCTTAATTTTGGATTTAAGTGTTAAAACTACATTATCATACTTAAATTTTGAAATGTTGACAGCATCACCTAAAGAAAACTTTCTTTCTATTCTGAGGAAGGAAGAAGTGTATTTACAGTATACAGTATAGTTATATCAGATTGGGCATAACTGAATTTTTCTTTGGATCAGATTGGTTTAAAGAATCATGACTGATTTGCAAGAAGTGGATTGGATGATTGCTGTGTCAACTTGAGTAAGAAATACACAACTAAATTGGCTCCATAGTTATAGGCAGGAGTTTAACCAAAATAATGTATAGGGAAATGAAAAAGGAAGGATTGCTTCTGTGTCTTTAGACGTCTTTAGGTCTCCTGGTTGCCAATAGAACTTTTGCATTCTTGCCCAACAGACTCTGTGGTTTGCCACTGTAAGCCAATTGTATAAATTGTTACCATACCTTGTATATCTCTAATGACTGCTGACTGATGCCCTACAGTGGTCCCATTAGAGGCTTTTACTCTATTTCCTGAGGTTAAATCTCTTATCATTGCATTGGATCTTTTCAGACCCCTTACCCAGAAGATGCTTGCATTTGTAACAGTATTGCTGTGGAGACGCTTGAATGGAAGATCTGAGGCCACGCTTTCAGTACAAGTCTGTCTCAGAGTGAATTGAGGAAGAATACATTGGGACTAATTGAAAATAGTGACAGTGATATGATGAATCACCGGGGACACAGTAAAATGGAACCTGGTGGCCTCTAGGCTGACAGCACATGGGCCTTGTGGGGGACTCAATCTGTAGTGATTCAGGGTACCTGGTGCTGCAAGCTCACCTCGAGTAAATCCACAGCTGCATATTTAAGTCTCCTTCCCTATCATGTGAGTTTGATCATCTATACTACTCCAGTTCTTTGACCTTCACCTTGAGCAGGGAACAATTACTCCCTGCAGCCATGTAGCTTTAGGTAAACCAGTTTATACAGAGAGCTGTGGTTCACACAGCAGCAGTCTCCTGAGGAATACTCTGCAATCTGCAGGACTCTGCGTGTAATCTAGGTCACAAAGTCTGTACAAGAGGTTGTTTTGTGTCAACCCTTGCTGACTACTTCGCTGAGGTAGACAGATTAGTGCTGTCAATCTTCGCTGACAGATTAGTGCCCGTGGACAGAAGGACATGCTAGAGGGATAATCAGCATTGGATCTAAGCAAGATTAAGAACTGAATATAGAGATCCTTTGAGGGTGGGTTGCCATGCTCTGCAGCATTGTGCAAAGGCCTAAGTTGTATGCAGTTTGTTTTTTTCTTAAAGCTATTCAATTTGTTATGGGTTTCTCATGACTCAGCACATTTTTTGTCCATATCTTGTGCTTGATGGCATTCTGGCCATTGCAGCTGCCTGCCACCTCTGTACTGGGATCATCTCCATGTGCTTTTGGGACTGATGGCCTGTGAGTCTCTTCTGCTTCAGTGTGATGTCATATCATATATCTGTAAGTCCTTAGAATGTTAGTGCCTTTTGCTGTGCCGAATACTTATAAGACTCTCTCTGTTACTATGTGGGAGCAGTGGGAAATGTACTGCTGTGCCTAGTGGGCTCTGTAATCTTAATGGTGTCTGCAACTCCCATGTTCATGGCAACTCTGGAAGTCTTGGCTTTCATGTTGGGCAACTGTCCTTTAGAGCAGGGAACAAGTGTTCATCTGGGCCACAGAATTTTTCAACTGAGTTCAATTATGTCCTTGAAATAAGCTTTGCATTTGGATGCCAATCCTCACCATCTGTCTCATGAGTCCTGAGGCATGACTATGGGGGGTGGAGAGGAAGGTGGTGTGTGCCCGTGTAGCGAGGCACCTCTCAGAGGTGATATGCCTGCATTGCTGTTTATGATCTGACCCCTTTGTTTCCTTGACCACAATGTTGGGTGTTCTTAGCTGTAGGAAACTGCCTACCAGCATCAAATGATGCATGCTTGTGGAAGGCTGTGGGGTCTCTCAGTCTTTTTAGACCTCCTCACAGGACATTATGTTTTGTGTTCACAATGAGAAAACTATTAATGAGTGATTCAAAATCTGATTTTCACTGAATTGTTCGGATCCGTGGGAATGGTTCATTCTGTCCTGCTGGAGACTACAGCAGCATTATTCTTTCTTTAAAATAATACATTGTATGAGAAGAGAGATTTGTAGTAATAGTTTTGGATATCCTTTCTGCTTGTACTATGGATAACCACTAAGTAGATAACAATGTAAGATGTATTAATTATTGAAAATGTCCTATTAATCAGCATTGAAAAAAATAAAACTAAATATTTCATCCTAAAAAAATAAGCCAATACATTGTACTTCAGACATTCAAAACACTTGGATGTAAGGCTGGCATATATTTTGAGTGGTACATAATTTTTCAGGGAACTGTGGAACATGGTGTGTGTGCAGCCTAGGCCATCAGTGAGAACAGCCATGTGTTTTTATTTCTATTAAAATTTAATAAAATATTTAGGTAGAATGTTAATGGGATGAGCAACAAAGCAACTCAAACACAGAGTACATTGAGTCTATGGAAACCTGGGCACATGTTTTCTAGGCTGGCTTGGATTGTGCCAAGTATTATTAATGTCTTCATACTGGTGGTCCTTCCCATGTTATGTGGAGTAAGTCTATGCACAGTGATAAGGCACAAAGACTGATTCAATAACCTGGCAAAGACATACATCTCTAGAGGTTGCAGTTTCTATAGAGCATTTTGTGTATCTGGTGCAGTTCTGCAGCCCTAGCACTCTGAATATGCCTGATCTGACTTGGAATGAATGGAATGGACAACAAGCTGTTTTAAGAAGGCAGCATGTATGTTCTGGATCTTTGCCACTTCCAGAGCTTTGGAGGGAAGCAGAACCTAACAGTGAGTTGTATGGTGTTGGAATCATTCTGCACTGCCATGGGACACATATTTCTATAATGGAGAGCATGGAGCCAGAACTGAGAAGAAGAACTCACCATGCAGCACCATTCTGACAGCTGAAACAGCCCAAGTCAAGAGGTTTCATGCTGAAATCAGACCTTAATGTTTCACCAAACCTCATAGTGTATGGGCTAAAGAATATCCAATATTCTCATGAATGGATGGACATGTCATTTCATGAAGAGGATATCAGATGACATGTCACCTTGTTGACTGTGGTCCATTCTGTATACCATATTGGATCAATTCATGTAACTTTGAGAAACACTTGATCCAAAATTGGGATGGATCTTTTTAAAAAAGAAATCCCAGCCCTAGCCTAGGCCCGGCGAGTGAATGGGAAAGCTTCCATGCTCCTCTGCACCTACTGGACCCCTCTGGACCCAGCACAAGCCCGCACATGAGTGAGACCTTCAGCCATTCTCTCAGGACCCCTGTGAACTCCTCCAGAACCGGTCCAGGTGTGATGTGTGAGAGAGAACTTCCACCGTTCTCTAGGGACCCATCCAGACCTAGCCCAAGCCCAGGTCCTGAGAGTGTGTGGGAGAGCTTCTGTGCTCCACTTTTCCTGCTGGATCCCTCCAGGACCAGCCCAGGCCCGTTTGTGAGTCCTTCTGTTCTGCTCTCTGGACCACTCCAGGCCCAGCCCAGGCCTGACATTCAGGCCTGGGGTGAAACTCTGCAGCTGAAGTCCCTGCAGAGAGGCTAGGGGCTTGAATCACCCAGAAAATCCAGGAACAGAACATCTTGCCAGAGGGGCACAGCAGGTTTACTTCCATGGGTTGTAGCAGAAAGAAGCTGAGCCCAGTAGCCAGACCCAAGCGAGGCACAACAGGATGAATTCAAACTTCATAGATCTGCATCCAGTAAGCTGAGACACTTTTCTAGACCAAGATCTATAAAAGCATCCTTCCTTTTTCTTTCTGGACTGAGAGGGGGAGCAAAAGGTAACTAAGTTGAACTTGTCTGCCTGGAAAACACCAGGTACTTCAAGAGGAGGTACATCAAGAGGAGGCGATCAGATAGAACTTAGTGCAACTAAATTAAATACAAATTCCTTATCTAATATATGCTTAGCTATATAGACATAATGATTGCTCTTACTGTCCAAAATACAAATCCACTACTTACAGAAGTTTGTCAACTGCTAAGTATCATTACCATTATTAGTGTTCCTTATTGTAGTTCTGTAGATACAAAACTATAACTGCCTTAACCATATAATCTCCCTTGGGTAGGAATTTCAGTAGGTGCTAAGGTTATAACAGCACCAAAACCCTAGAGAGGACAGTGCTGTACAAAATGACAAATAGGAGAAATCCATGAAGATTTCTGGTTGGGATAAACCTCGTTTTATTCTGGTTGCTTGGTCTCAGTACCATAGCTGTATTGGTCCCTTTCCTATTGCTGACACAAAGTGCCTAACACCTTCAGCATAGAGGAGAAACCTTGGCTGGCAAATCCTGAAGGTGAAGTCGGCTCAGTGGGTTTGGATTTGAGGCCCCAATGTCATGGTGGAGGAGAGCTGCTTCAGCCATGGCATTGGGCCAGCAGAAAGGACCAGAGCCAGAGATGTGCCCTCCAATGACCAGCACCTAAGAACCCCCTTCCTAGCAGGCTCAGTTCCTAATAGCACCTTTAGCTGTGTGCTACTTGATCCACTGATGATTGCAGTGACTGTCACCCATGATTTGGCCCTGGACAGCCCTACCTCTGAATACTTGAGACTCTGAGGGGTGCTTTTGGTCTAAACCCTAGCACCCTGTGGCTACTTCCTTCTGACCCCTGAAGATAACACCTGTCAATGGCTTGACTTCCTTTCTAGCTCCAGCCAGGCTTCAGCTCCTAAATCCCACACGGAGTATACAATTGCCTCATGGATTAATCTGCTGATTGTGATACCTCCATTCTCCAGTCCCCTTAGGGGAATAAAGCTAGGTTTATCCCAACCAGCATTAACCTCCTCATGGTGGGAAACTCAGTCCTTCATCACACTGTTGTTTTGCCCTCTTCTGCTAGCATATAGCCCTGGTTGGCTGACCTGCTTCTATCATGGGACTGACTATTCCTGGCAGTACGTACTCTGGGTCACTATGCTCCTTAGACTGTCTGCTCTCCTGTCTACTGCAGTACCAGTTGGAAAGAACTACTGAGTAGTTGTGAACCATCTGTGTTCTACATGTCTCTCTAGGCCTGGATTTCCTGGCTTACCAAAGTTTAATACCTATGCCCAGATAGTCACTCTGCCTTTGGCATGTTGGTCCCTGGACACAAAACACGAAATGTGTACCTGGGAGAAAACTGTTTTTATGTTCTTATCCTTAGAACTCTTAAAGAGAAAGAAGAGCTTTGTGTTCCTGGAAGCTTGAAGGAAATCTATGTTCTATTTCTTCAGCTAGGTGGGAATACAGATAATGCATTGATTAGGGTGAATTTCATAGAATTTCTGCTTGCAACAGCATTCACAGTTAAAAGTACAAAAGCAGACTGTCCTAGGATGGTTGAGTGACCTCATGATCATTTTAAGCTTTTCATGAACCTGGTTCCTTAATTGTTTGTATACATAGTGCCTGGGAACATAAAGCTCTCGAGGAACAGAACACAGCTCCAGCTTTAACCTGCTGAACCTGGCAGTGTGGCACAGCATGTTTCTCATGATGCCTGTGCAGTTGAAATTCCTGGTGAAACAGAAGGCGGTGAGGCTGCAACCAGCGGAGCAGGAAGGCAGAATGGTCTTTGAGTTGCACATGTGTGACATCACAGTTTTTCTGGTGCAGAATTGTGGGGGTGAGTGCAATATGATCTAGTAGAATTCAGAGGGGCTTAGGATTAAAATCAGTCAAGTCAAAGCAACTCAGATCCAAGCATTTTAGCTTTCTGATATGCTCAATATGGGCTAGCTGATGACAATCAGAGTGGGATAGCTGGCAGTGAGTTAAGGACAGGGTCTCCAATGGGGACATCAGGCACCTGAGTACCCTGTCCAAGTGTTCTTTAATCAATTAGATGGAGTCCAGGTAAATCTCTCATAGATAGTGAAGATTCTCAAACTGAGATGATTTGGAGAACAAATGCTCTCTCCTATTTGGGGAAATGACAGCAGGCTCTGAAATGTCAGAGGGAGTTAGTTTCTGAAGATTCCACATTTGGCTTAGGATAGGGGCATGTCGAGCCAAGGTGAAGAGTGTCCAGCAGTGACCTACATGCAGCTCCTACACAGGGGCTAGGTTCAGTCTTTCCTGAAGATCCATGACCTGTCAAAAGCATGTAGTTCTAATCCCCAGATTCACACAATCCAACTGCACCAGGTCTTTGCTCTCCTGGACCACTTGAGGCAATAGCCCTTCCTGGCTGAGGCACAAGTTGAAAATCTCACTCATGGAATGCTGCTTTACTTCCCGTAGGCTAATCTTTTCTGATTCTCAGCTCTTCTTGGCTGCTAAGGGAAAGACTTCTAAATTGTTCTCAGTCCACACTCCCCAGAAACTGTGGTGCATGACCTGTAAATCAAGAACTTGCAGATTCAAATTCGTGCAGCAAGGCTTATGGCTCAGCAGCACAACCAGCCCTCAAGCACAGTGTGGAACATCCTTTCCTGAACTTCACAGCATCCTGGTGAAGGTTCACCCTCACTGGGTGTCTCATGCGATCCAGTTTCATCTGGTGTTTCTTCTCCTGGACCCACCATGGCCTTTAGGAGCTCAGCATGTCCCTCTGAGGGACTCTTACATTGGATAAAGTGGACCTCTCATCAGCGAAATACTTTAGTCTTCAGCTTGCAACCCTTTCAGCAGGTAGAACTGACAGCACATGTGCCACAAAGCTTTTCTGAATGTCTTTGCAGGTGCTGTCTTTGAGCACTATGAACTATGACCGGGATGTGCTGTGGTCACCTCTGTACCCTTCATTCTCTAGAACTCAAACCATGGTGAGCATGTAGCTCTTTTTTTACAGTTAGCTTTTATAACTATAACCAGTGAGGATAACCAATGACCAGTGGCAAGTCATGCAGAGAGTAGTGAGACCAGGGACAAATCCTGGCTGTCAGTGTTTTTAGGTTCTTCCAGTCCTTATGAAAAGGAAAACATGGGATGAGGAAAAGGAGAAAAGGGAGGAAGACATACTTGTCTATATATATACAGATCGCTTAAATAATTGTACCGCTGGTTTGTATTGAGCAATTGAGTAAAGCAATTAAAGCTTAATTCTTATGCTTTTATAAATTAATTTGATCAATTCTTCATGTTTATATATGGTAATCTAGGCAAACTATTTGAAGACATTACACAATACAACCATTACTGAATTCCTATTTTTTTAGTGCAACTTTTTTTTTTTTTTTTTAGCTAATTTATGTTGCTTTTAAACTATGAGACACTAGAAGCAACATGGCAGTTTGGGTGAAGTTTGCTTTGTATAGATCGTGTTCTCAACCCCAACGGACCATGTTTAAGCCTGATGGTGTAATCTCAGTGGTCTGCCCAAAGTATATACATTATGGTTTTGTTAACTGGAGTATAAAGCACAACTGATTCTTCTATGGTTACTTAACAGTGAAATATCACTTTCTTGGGCCATGTTTAGCAGCTCTATCTCTTCTTTAAAAAAATCACATTCAGTAGCTGACTTTGGGTAGTTCAGATCCTTTAAATGTGAACACAGTACAGCCAGACATGTTCCCTCATGTTCATTCCACCTTGGCTTTGTGCTGTTTACTGGCTTAAAACTTGCTGCCTCATGCTTTTCTGGAGCCTGACTTGATTGTGGAGGCCTGCACCACTCATACTGCAAAATCAATAGATGGCTTTCCCAAATTGCTGTCATTTTAGAAAGTGGCATCATTTGCCTCCAGTACTTTGGATGGTGCAACTCTTTTACTGTTTTATTGTGTATTGAATGGTGGAAACACGAATTTGAGGAACTTTTTTGAGATATGAGATTCAAAAAGCTTGTATCGTGTCTTCATTTCTACGGAGTGAGAGATGCACATAGGGCAGAAGCCATGTGACCTACCTAACCTCATTCTCCATCCTCACATGAAGCTGCTTCCCAGGCTCCTAAGACTTTGCTCACCTATCTGTTTCCTGGGCAAATGAGCTTGAAGGGATTAGATTTTCTATTTTCACTCAGTGGCCTTTCAATGTTCCTTGGTAGAAGTTTCTATAGCTCCTGTTCCTTGAAGGTATGCCTACCACTTGAAAGCCTAAGACTGACTGAATTTCTTTTTAAATAGAATTTCAGTTGCAGTCTCTGGATTGTGCAGCAGGGTCTACCATGCTTGGCAATCTGATATTCTAGTTTCTGTTTAGCTTACAAGGACTTAGTCTTTAGACTTGTTGCTTGCCACATCCTATGATCTTATTAGTAACGTCTAGAAGATGTAAACGGTGACAGTGGCTAAGTATTTGGAGGACCAGGTTGAGGTTGTTCATTTTTAGCAATATTTTCCATGTGACTTATGAGATTGCATGTTTCCAAAGAAATGAAGGGGCTTCTCGCATTAGATATGGTCTCCACCTATGATTAATCTCTGAGGAGCGCACTCTACCTTAGATACTGATTTGGATGTTGGCCCCAGTACTCTCCTGCCAGATCTCCTTTTATACTAATGTTAGTTGAAAGAGGATGGCACATGTAGCGCAGGAAGAAGAGCCTAAGACCTGAGTGCTACAGTGTCAGTGATGTCTATATCACGTGTGAGTCCAGGCTGTGAGCATCCCTGGATGGTGTTTGGATGTCAGCCTCACACTGACCTGGTAGCAGGTGAGGCTTCCTGGAGACCACACCCCAGGGGATCCTCATGGAAATTTCTTGATGCTCTGCTTCCCACAGCTGAGCTGCTATATTAGACTAAGTTCATGCTTGTCAGTCACTAGAAGATCGTCAAGTAGGAAGTTTGCATAAGACACATTCCTTTGACTCACAGGTCAGCACAGGACAAGATCCTCTTCTAGCAGAAGTTGCTTCTCATTTTATTTCTCTGAAGGGCACTTTCATGGATTTTCTCTGGAGAGATATCTAGCACAGAGATTCCTTCACTATGGTAAATGCTTGACATGAATCAAGAACTTCCAAATTTAAAAAGTAAACTTGTATTCTAGGCATTTTTTTGTACACCTCAGAAATTGACAACTTTGACACTCTTGTGACTCTAGGGAATACCCTATGTTTTGCTGTTGATATCCATGGTTAATGACCCAAAACTTTGCCTTAAATAAATGAAAATTACTTCGAAGTAAATGTCCTAAATAATCAGGATTCACTTTTTTAAATACCAGATCACCCTGGAGAAGGTGGAAAATGAACTCTTGGAGATGGCCTGCCCCTTCCTTTCAAGTTTTTTTCTTAACCTAAGTTGCTCAGGTGAGGTTCTAAGCCACTGTCCATGGCTATGGGCATACAATATTTCTTCTCTGAGTGTTCCAACAATGAGATAATTGCTGTGGATCCTAATTACACTGGTAATATGATGACTCTTGTATTCACTATGTCCTCCTCTGGGCTGGAGTGTTAAGCACATAGGAGTTTGCATTTGATGCATTAGAAATATTTAAGCTTGTGAACAGCTGCATCCCAATTCTTTCTTTCCACATAAGCATTTGGAAACTTGTAGGGCTTCTATGGTTGTCAGTGACTGGCAAGGGCTTGCTGTATCTATTATAGGCATTATCTTAATGGTTCTGTTTTGTGGAGAGCCTGAAGTGGCTTTTTAGTGTCTGGTTGGTTTGTATGTTTATTTGTTTTTTGCTGTGGGAAAGATAAATGCATTTAGGAGAAGTCTCCTAATGAGGTTAAGTGAGAGCCAGGAGTACTAACCAAGTTAATGTGAAAGCATTATCTACAAGGAATGCAGTTTCAAATGTCCCATTGGGCTTGGCACACTCTTCTATGCACAGAATGCACACAATTAGGCATGATATTTCTGTGTCCCCTGGAATTACCCTGGATATCAAAAGTAGACAAGACGAAAGCATTCAAACAAAAAAAAAGTTTAAAAGCCCCAGACTATTTGCTGCCTATTAAAAATTTCTATGAATATGGTTTCCTTGGCAAAGAATTCATTCCTCCTCTTTTATGGTGTTTAGCACTGGTGAAATAGAAACAGAAACTTCACATGCAATTCTCTCAAAAAGTATTACTGTATGAATTCTGCAAAGGGAGCTAAGCACAGGTTTCTGTGGCTTTTTTAAAGTATGGCTTCCTCCTCAGCATATCTTGAGTTTGGCTATTTCATCTGTTATGTCAGTGCTAGCAATTATCTTTCCATATTTTCACCTGTGAAAGTGGTTTAAATGTTGCTTCTCTCGGTTCTGGATAAATAAGAGTACAAGTTCACTCGAAGTTTCAACAGTATCCCACTTCTGACATCTGTCATTGTCAGTGAAATTATATTCTTGCCAATGATAGACAAAAAGTTGAGCAGAGCCTGTATGTTTAATTTTGTCAGTTTCACTCCAATATGTGGGAAATCCCAAAATAAGCAGTCTGATATTCATCTTCTAATGTGTACCTTAGAAAGTCTGGATGAGAATTACCACAGGCACCAAGCAGATGCTGGGTCATCAGTCATTAGCATGTTTGCTTCTAAGTGAATATCATCATCCAGACTTTCACAACTTCCTGTCTGAGCAGGAAGGACTTGGGAAGTCCAAATTATAGGCCCTGAAATCCATGTGCATCACCAGACAGCACGAGTGTGGTTGTGCTGGGCTTCCTCAAGGCAGAGAGCTGCTCTTGGACAGTTCAAGGGTCTGCTGAGCCTGCTGTGCTCCCTTGGGGTGATTTGGTAACCTGAGCTCAAAATGTTCCTTTGGCGGAGGTGGATCAGATAGTGGCTGCATAAGGAAAGGGTTCAGTAAGTTCAGAGGTCTTATTCAGAGGAATGTTTAATTGAAAGCAGAGGGAGAAACTACCTGACTCCCAGGCATCTGTGATATTCCCAAGAGCAGGAAGTCACTTGAGGGGAAGGCTGCTGTCCTCTATTTTCTCATGACTTTGACTAGCAGTGTAGTTGTTGGTTATTATCCACACACCATGCAGGGATTGTGATGATCATTGTTTGTGAAAACTGGAGACTATCCTTTACGTGGGCTGAATGTGCACACCTCTTTTCAGGTCCTCAAGTGTATGGGACAGTGATTTAATGTTTGCGTGGCATTGCTTATGGTTTGGTCTGAAAACTGAGGCCATCTCTAAGCTCAGAGCAAGGATAGAGAGAATTTCACATGAAGCAGCAGCAGGATTCTAGGCATTAATCAAGGAAAGTGGCACCACATGGAGCTATTCACGATTGGATTTCGTTTGTTTGTGATGGTCCACTTGCTCATTGTCTGTGATCACCTTGCTAGTCATGATCTGGGTGGTGTCTGAGCCATCAGCAGTTTTGTTCTGTTGTCTGTGGTCAGGATTGCTTTCTGGCAGAGCCCAGATGGGAGTTATTGCCCTGAGAATGTTGTGTGGACTTAAGCAAGCCAGCTGTGAGTTCTGGTTTCTCCCTGGCATTGCACTAAACTGCTTGGAGCATGTGTTTGTCATAGGCAGAGCGAAGGATACAGCCCTTCCTGTCCATGCAGATAAAGGCACCTTGCATGGATATGGAGCATCCCTTCCTCTGGTATGTCCTTCATTTTATAATGTACTTGTCAATGGCTTTCAGCAGCACTTCGATGTGTGTATACATTCAAAGATATGTGTTGCTTCCAAAATCTAAATAGTATGCATCTAGCTTCACCCTACCTTCTGCCTTGTGGTCAGAAAGAAGGTATAGCACCTGCCGGCCTGATGGATGTTTTCACATGTTGCAGCCCTTATATAAAAGGCCTGAGTTCTTTTGAGGAAGCTCAGCAGACTTAGCACTTGCTTTGACAAGTCCTGGGACCAGGGCTTGATTCCAGATCCCACATGCTGTGCTGGCCTTCCCATGGGGCACAATGAGCCAGTGAGCATCCAGGTGTGGTGGTGCATGCCTGTAATCCCAGCACCGGGGAGGCTGAAAATAAGTGGATCACTATGAGTCCCAGATGTGTAGTGAGACCCTATAAGAAATATGTAGTTTTTTTTAAGAAGTGAAAACCTGCATGTTTTTGAGGTAGTAGTCTTCCAACTTCTCCTTTGTATGCCTTGCTGAGCCACGTTAAGTTTCTTGGTTCTTGCTGTTTAGCAATAAAGTGTAACCTCGCCCTCTGTGATATAGAGCAATGTGGTTGGTAATTCACTATGAAGACCTAAGTCCTGTCACTTCATGGACACAGCATGAGTTGACCTAACTGTGAGTCAGTGAAGGGGTGCTGTTTCTGCCAATGAAGGCAATGTCACTGGCCAGCACTCACTTGCCTACTGTATGTTTTGTCTCTAATACTAGCAGATAAATGAGCTTAATGCATGCTCGTGTTTTCATTCAAAGATGAATGTTTGAAGTCTCTCATTTAGACATTCTTTTCTTAGTCTTTTCTCTGCTATGGTCATTGGATAACTAAGATAACATCAGTGAATGTAACTTTAGCAATGTATTACCAGATACCTTAGCAAGATATTTACAGTGCTATTTAGGTGTGAAGGTAGTGGACCATTAATTGGGTTTTATGTTATTTTGGACAGAGTCAAACTGACTTTTACATCATACATGAAAAAGGCTATTTCTTCAATTTTGAGATACAGGAACAGTGCCATGTGCATGGAGTGTTCTTGCACTGAGTTTTTAGTTTTATCCATAGTACATTGTATGCTCTAATGTGAATGCAGTATATGAATCAGTGACTCGGGCTTCTGGAACTTACCACAGAAAATCAAATAATGTTTCCACTATACATGCTCCACTGACTTCTGCATTGGTTTCATTGCACCTTGTGATTTGATGGTTTTAAGAGGAGCTGCTACACTTTCTGCTGCAAGCTGCAGGGTTCGTTGCTAAATACGCATTTCAAGATATGGTGCAGTATTTGTCTGAAGCTCAGGATTGCTGCAGAAGAAATATGCATATGATTCATCTGTGCTGGCCTGAGATTCTGAATCCCAATCAATTACTTATTTCCACAGGCACTTGACATGAGACTACTCCTCAAAAGTGTAAAAAGGGCTCTTTTTTTCCTGTATGGTGTGACATCAATTTGACTTTGTAGAAAAGAATGATTGCTTTCTCTGGAACCCCCAACTGCATGTTAATGAATACAAGTTAAGGTCATGTGTATTGAAGTTTACGAGGTCAAACTTTGCAATGATCAGTAGAGTGTTGGTCCTTGAGCTGGAAAATGTCTATCAAGGTTTTCTGTGGAAATGGAACCAATCAGATATCCAGACTTGCAGGAATTGGTTCCTATTTAATATGTGCAGGTTGAAAAGCCCTATGCTAGGACCACTGCAAACTAGACAGCCAGGAAGCCTGGAGGATAAGTTTATCTCAGTCTGAAAGCCTGACATCCAGGTTAACCAACACCATGACTTTATGTGCTGCAGTTAACCCTCAGATCTCAGGAGCCTGAGTCAAGAAGAACAAGACAGAATGCAGGAACATTGGAACCAGAGGTTCCCCCTAATTCACTGGATGCATTTTCTAGAGATAAGACTGTCTCAGGCTGAGGATCCTGACCTGCAGGCAACATTGGCCTCATTTCAGAGCCAGCAACAACCTGGGACATGGAAGACAAGGTTCACAACAATTTGCATGACATGGGTGCTGCAACATGCTGTTGACACTGAGAGCTCCAAAAGGATTGCCATGACTGTCATATGCCAAGCCTAACCTAGACGATGGGCTAAGTGGCCTTGTGCTGATGCTCTGATATTTCAAAGTGACTTAGCTCTGTGTTTTGGTCACGGGTTTGCATCTGAGTTTCAATTAGGACCATCATCTAAGCTGCTTCTGGACCCTCATGTTTCTCCATCCTGCCTCTGACAATTGTGCTTTTTCTCAAAGGAAAAAAATCCTTCTAATCTCAGAATATTTTTGTTGGATCCAGGGAGCATTATCCCTTCCAGCTTCAGAATGAGAGTTTCCTGTGTGTGTGTGTGTGTGTGTGTGTGTGTGTGTGTGTGTGTGTGTGGTAATATTGGGCAACTTGTTATGCTGTTTACTGGTCAGTGCCTGACTGTGGCACCCACATCTTTACCAAGATTCCTATTGTTCAGTTTATTATGGTGAACTTTGAGATTTGTGTCCCTCAGTTGTGATGAGGGGCAGATGTTAAGAGCTGTGATACCAGTTCCAGTGCTGGTGTCTCCAGTAGGTGAGCTTGGCACCTAGAAGGAAGGCAGTGCTGATCCCTGCTGGTGGTTGGGTGTGCATTACTTGGTCCATAATGTGAACCTACTGTGCTCTGTACCAGTGTGTATTTTATTTTTTTAAGGATAATGGTACAAAATAGTCCACCAATGTAGCTATAAAACACAATGATCTGATACTGAGTACATGTAAATCAAGGCAAGTAAGTATTTTCTGGAGTAGGCTGGGGTTTTCCAAATATTTTCAGTGTCCATGTTTAATTGGTGAAACTTATGTTATAATTAATACTTTCTGGGACATTTCTAAGTGGAGAGTAGATAATATTCTCTGAAAGCTTGGCTTCCTGTAGAGGTCCTATTAGATGCAATGGCTGACCCTGTGCATAGCCATAACATCCTTGATATGCTCGTACTCTTCCAGCATGGTTGGGTAGCTCTTAAGTGAGGCAGGGTATTCCTCATCTTTGTCATCTCCATAGGTCTGCAGGAAGAATTAGTGTAGCCTGCTGTGGGAGACAGTGATCAAGTATTGTCTTTGGGGCCCTTAAGTTATAAGGACAGCATGGAGCTAGGACACAGTGGAGGAAGAATGTGGCATGCAGCACTGGGCTGACAGCTGAAACCATCCGATGTGAGAAGAATTAGGGTAAAATCCATCTTTGTAGGTCACAGCTTACACTGGGTTGGGGAATGATTATTAGATATTCTTTATTTTTTTTTCTTTTTTGCTATTTATTTTTTATTTTATTGAACTACAAATGTTAGTCAGACAGTTTCAAGATACCTTAGCAAGACAGATTCGATAAATTAATACATTGCAAACTGTTTTCATAATGTTTTGGTATCGTACAAGGTGCATACATGATATATTTACAGATATTATTTTAGCAGATGTCTCTTATCAGTAAACTAAGAGTGTAGCTGCTTACTTATTTTTTATACCTGAATTATATCAAAAATTCAATAATTATTTTCCTAGTGGATGACCGTAGTACTAGAAGCCGACGTAATATCCTGTCCAACCACCATTAGTGCAGATCTTGCCTCTCATAGGATTATGTAGAAGTACGGCGTTATCTATCCCAACTGTACTGTCTATACACACACATCATGATTTTTTCTTTCTACACCCCTTCCTTTGTCTACACCTGTCAAAGGTGGCTACTCCATTGTCATTCAACTAACTTAGGTCCTTGAATTCGACACCACAATCCAACTCAGTCCAGCATTCTATAACAAGTGAGTTATTCAAAGAAGTTGTCAACCATGGCCATTTATACCTCAGCTTAATATTGTGGCCCCACGATGTATACTTCATTTTTATACTTTTCTGCTGGATGGTTAAGACCTAGATACATTAAGACTTATATACCAACACATGAACTTTATATTTCTTATGTGGTCAGTGAAGTCCTCTCAGGGTTTATCTTGTCCTGTACATTATTCTGTAGATCCTTTGTCTATGTCATCCATGTGGATGAGTCATGGCCAATGCTTGACCAGTTTGCTCTCCGTGAGAGCTTGAGAGAAAATTTTCTCTTCATGTGACTCTCCCCAGGCACACTATAGAACTTCAGTCTCTTTCCTCTGTGGCTCATAATCTCCTTGTTCAGAAAATTTGGAGCTCAACTGAGTTTCATGATGTTGCAGTACAGGTTCTCCTATGTCCTGAGTCTTCGCTGACCTTGACAGGCTAGGGCCAAAATGTTGGCTGGCCTTGTGGCTCTTCTATTTCTCCAACTCTGACTTGTCATCTTAGGTTGTTAACCATCCAGAAGAAAAGCTGATTAGTATCCTGCAGCATATGCCATTCACTTTGCCTTATCTGACTCAATTGATTTTACTTGTTGTACATTTCCTTTTGTATTTCTGCTTTTCACTTGTTATACTAGGGAGACTATACGATATTTACACATGTGTGTCTGGTTTATTTCACTTATGAGTATATATTCAAGTGGCATCCACTTCAGTATAAATGCTTCAAACTTATCATTCTTAATAGCTGAGTAATACTCCATTATATAGAAATACCTCATCTTTTTCAACCATTCCTTATGTGATGGACATCTTGGTTGTTTCCAAGATTTTTCTATCACATATTGTGCTGCTATAAACATAGGTACATATATATCTCTATGATACAATGTATCCAGATCCTTTGGGAAAATTCCCAGTAGGGGGATAGCTGGCTTGAATGGGATTTCTAGTCCTACTATTTTGAGGATTCTCCACACTGACCTCCACAATGGTTGTACCAGTCTACATTCCCACCAGCAGTGGAGAAGTGTTCCCTTTTCCCCACAACCTCTCCAACATTTATTGTTGGTTGATTTCCTTGTGATAGCCATTCTTTCTGGAGTGAGATGGTATCTCAGTGTTGTTTTTATTTGCATTTCACGAATGGCTAGCGATGTGGAGCATTTTTTCATATATTTATTTGCTTCTTTAATTTCATCCTCTGAGAAGTGTATATTCATCTCAGATGCCCATTTCTGAATTGGGTTTTTAAATTTGAGGGCCCTGTTATATCTTAGTTCTTTATATATTCTGGACAGTAGTCATGTGTCTGATTGCTTAGTAGTTAGGATTTTTTCAAAATTTGTGGGTTGTCTTTTCACTCTGTTGACAATTTCTTTTGACATGCAGAAGCTCCTTAAGAAGAGTTGATCCCAGTTGTTGATTCTTTCAAGTGCTTCCTGTGCGAATATGTTTGTTCATGAACTCTTTACCTACTCCTATGTCTTCAAGAGTTCCTCCTACTTTCTCTTCCAGGAGATTGAGTGTTTCTGTTTTAATGTTTAGATCGTTAATCCATTTTGACTTTAACTTAGTGCATGGTGATAGAGCTGGGCCAAGTTTTAGTTTTCGGCATGTAGAAAGCCATGCTTTCCAGCACCATTTGTTAAAGAGGCTATCTTTCTTCCAGTGAGCTTGTGTAGCCCCTTTGTCGAAGGTAAGATGGCGGAGTGTTTTCATAGATGCCTCTGTGTCTTCTAATCTATTCCACTGATGCTCGGGTCTGTTTTGTTGCCAATACCATATTGATTTTATCACAATGGCTTTGTAGTATTTCAAATCGGGAATTGTGATGCTTCCTGCCTTGTCTTTATTGGCCAAGATTGCCTTTGCTATTCTAGGTCATTTGTGGTTCCAAATAAATTTTAGGATTGATTTCTCTATATCTGGGAGGTATGTTGGTGGCAGTTTGATAGATATTCTAACAAATCATGGGGATTTTAGTTAGAGTTTCCAAGGGAGAAAAATAGGATAGAATTCCTAAGGTTATTTTATAATCATTGCAGAGAGCCATGTACAGAGTGCAGGAAGTCTGTCTCCACACTGAAGACCAATATCTTGTGAGACCAGCTGAAGAACTAGAGCATATTACAATGCCCACTTATGAGAACAGGTGCCCATGATCATGTCTCATGTAGGACTATTTTATGGAACTGTGCTGGGAAGGCACAAAGGTCCCCAATTCCTCTCATTAGAACAACTGGATTCCTGTGAGGAAAGCCAGCAAGACAAGCTTCTTCATGAGACTGCACAGTGCCCTATCTTCTGTAGAGCCAGGAAGTGACGCTCAAAATGAGGACCAGAGCTCATCTTACATGAACTGTAGCCATTCTCAGTGACAGTAAGTCTCGAGCTCCTTCAGTGATGAGAACAGCTGAGTACTTCTGGAAAGACAGCATGACAAGCTTTTCAGGAGAACAAACAGCTGCTGAAATATTCCCCCAGTTAATTTGGTTGACATTAGTCCTCAAGTGGGTCCTCCACATCCATATCATGCTGTTTGGTTCAACTTGGTGTGCCAAGTTGACCACCAGCTGTCAGTCCACCTCAGGGTGGCATGTTCCATGTGCTCCATGTAATTGCATAATCTATGTGGGGTATATCACTTTCTTGACTGCGATCCATTTTTGTGGAGAAATTAATGCAGCATGGCCCATATGTGAGAGATGAATTTCATTTTCAATTTGGAATAAAACTATTTGTGCTCAAAATAATCAAGAGTGGTCAATTTCCCCCTCAGCCATGTTTCAAGCTGTGGCTCTTCAGTGGGATTTCTTTTCTGTCTCCACTACTGATGGCTACGTGAAGGCCTTCATCTTGAACTTACATGTGCAAACAGAGGTTATCGCTAGTAAAGAACTTGATAGCTTCTGAAAAGTCTCCCTAAAGAATAAAATTAGCTAATGCATATAGTTCACATTGGTGGCTATTAAATGATGATTGCAATACTGTTCTGTAAGAGATTCCTCATGTTGGTGAACCTGTATTCCCTTCCTGACAAAACTCCATGCATACCATAGGGATTTGAAAGGAAAAAGAATTCAGGGCAGAAACCAGAATTTAATTAAACTCTTTCCCTCACACTTGGATGCACTCTTTTTCCACAGAAGTAGAAAGAGGGGTCTAGTCCTTAAAACTGGTAGTTAAGGGAAAATTTTACACGTTCATTATGTCATCCAGTATGGCCGATTAATAGTAACATGAATTAACCAAAGTTTTGCAAAATCAGACATGTCTGCAGGAAAAATATGGATGGCATTGAGTCTTGCAATTGAATTTTAATCCACCAGCTACTTGGCTAATTTAGGTTCTATTTCCTGATAAAGAAGTTCAGAGGTAGCTGCTTCAGGGATGGGATGAAGAGGAGATGGGTATCTAAGGCTCAGATTAATGCGTAATGCCAGTTCCTCAGAGTTCTCATGTATAACAACAGCACTTGGCTAGCGATCCCTTGCTAGTCATGCTGTCTACATAGGTGTGATAGCTGACTTTATAGGATGCTTCCCCTTAGAATTCTATAGCTTCACGTCCCTTTAATTGGGGTTTTTACTGAATGATGCCCACAAAAACCTACTGTTAGAATCACACAGGAGAAGTACCACTGTGTTCTTTGAACTTTCTGATGGCTACACATTGTTACAAAGGTATCCAGTTGTATAATCTGATTCCTGTGGAAGAGATTAGGACCTTCCTGTTACTGGCCCTGGGGCTTTTTCTGTGGGGAGAGATTTGTCCTTCCAATTTAAAGACCTCTCCATGGATAGCTATTGGTGGCTGCAGATCACTCACCTTCTCCAGTCCCATCTTATGTCCACTCTTGAGACATCTGCCATAGGAAGGAATAAGAGGAGGCTTCTTGCTCCCCATGTAGTCAGGGAGCTCTAGGATTCCTAAACATGAGGACTGCCTTGTTGCTTCTGATTTTCATTATACTCCAACTTTTCCATTCAATGTAGAACACTGCTCTGTCATAAACTTAGGTCAGCGTGTGTTTATTTTCTGTTGCAAAAAGGAAGGAGAAATCTTGGAAAAATAGTGTGGGGAACACCACCAATCTTTCTCTCTTGAGAATGAGGAAAATGCCAAAGTTCACTGCTAAAAATCACTGCAGTGTGTAGCATTTTGGTTAATACAGGTTTTTTAGTAGCACAATCTTAACTGTGCTGTCGGAGATGATATTAAGTCTCATTCCTGATTGTGAAACTTAAAAACTGTTGAAAACGAAGCACATATTTTCATAAGAGAATAGCTTGGTAATGTCTCTGACATTTCCACTCTTCATCTGATGAATCCTAGTGAATTCTGGCAGGAAGTCCCTGACTTTGCATAGTATCTTCCAAGAAGATAATCAAGAAGTAACATGGGATTGAAGCAGTTGTGTGTTTCCTGCAGGGTCCAATGCACGAGCAGGACTGGGTTAAACACCAGGCTGTCGCACTCTGCCAGGGCTGCTGTCATCCACTGTGATTGCTTTGGGATGTGTGATCCTGGTTCTGCTGGCTTCTAATGACAGGGGATGACCCTTTGTTCTCCTGGTTGTCCATTGCCCTTACATTTTAGGAATCAAGACTTATCAAGGTTTGCACTCTCCCCTGGAAGTTTACCTTTTTCGTAAATGTCCACAGGATGGGGATTATATGGACACTGCTGGATGTGCGCCTCAGTCCCCTATACTTCCTCCCATTTTTCAAAGTCTTCATATACTGAACTCTCAGGTTTTCTTTCTCCATTCCGTTCTGTATGGCCAGGGGTAGCAAGTATGTTTTGGCTAATGTTGTTCTCACATGTGTTTCTCAAGTTGGGTTGAAAGAAGCCCTAAGAGGGGAAAGATTCCTTGAAACAGAGTCTCAATGGTGCTATCTCAATGGTGGTAGGCATAAGAAAGCTCTTGGTGCTTTGTGGCACTAAGCTGCCCTGCAACCTGGTGTGAAGCAGGGAACTCAAGCCCAACTCTGAGTGTAAAGCTTCTGATCCTATCTTAGGTCTTCTAGTGTAACCATGGTGAGCCTGTATCCAATGTGGTGAGGCCCTAATGCTGCATTCAGGTGAGCTCTGGAGATGTAGACTTAGCCTTCCATGCTATTACATGTAAGGGAATAACATGAAAACGCACATCTCATTTTTCTTCCCAGTTTCTTATTTGAGTTGCAGAGCTCTTGAAAGAAATACATTCTATGTGGACGCTTATGGCATTGTTTCATTTCTTAGTGGAGTATGTTGACTGTTTCTACTGTCTTTGGACCTGAAAATTTAATGCTGAACAGGATGTAGCTATTGGTGGAATTTCATCCATTTCACCTAAAGTACCTTCACTCCTTGATTCTATGAAGCATTTCATTGTGAAGCACTGTATGAGTGTGTTTTCTGTTGTCAGTAATGCTGTGCTGAAAGGAGTAGTCTTGCTGTTTTGTCACCTTTTTGGTAGAAAACTGAGACCGCACGGGGCATCCCAAAGTAAGAGAAGGGTAGATCCTGTGGATGTGTTCACCTCACTGGCATGTCAAGCCCCACTGTTAGATCACGGCAGCTTTGTTGAAAATTATCTAATGCTGATCACTTCCTGAAGTCTGCATTTCCAAGTCCCAAACAAGATCGCTGCTATGCACTTGATAGCTCAGAAAGCTGATGCAATTTTAACTCCTAGTTTGGTATTTACTCAAACTACAGCAAGCACTCCTAGCATTTCAAATACAGAAGTAAAATTTAGATACACTCCCCTTAAGTCCAAGGGCTGCTTAACTGTGGGCCCGAACTCCAGGATGTTTGGCAAGCCATTACAAAGGGAAAATATCACATTTTTCTTGAGGTGGATGAGGCACTCATCCGAGGGCTGCTACACATTGGGGTCATTGTCTTAGAAACCACTGTGGTTTTCATGAGAATCTTTTATCTGTGAATTCTTTGAGCTTTGTGCTACTTTGTACCTGTGAAATCATGAGCCACCAGACATGTGTGTTTCAGCAGGATCTGTACCCACAGTGCCCTGCTCTTTCACTTGCACTCTTGGTAGCTGAGTTTCCTGTTCCACTAAATGGGCTGGTTATTGATTCTGGCATAGGCTGCTGTGCCTGTCTCGGCTTCTATGTAGAACATTAATGCCGACGTTTAGTCCTTCTTGACAACTGAAGGAGTCTACAAATCATTTCCTGCATGGCTTCTCAGCTTGGGAGCCAAGTCTCTTATAAAGCTACTTTTCTTAGTTAGACCTGGGGTAGTACTAGTTAGCACACTCTGATCCTGCCCACATTCAGTCCCCTAGGTCTCCCAGTGATACAGTCAGCTGTGTGGGCTGGTGCCCCGCAGTTCCTGTGATCATGTCTCTGCCCAAGCCAACCACTGTGACTCCAGGGAGGGACACTAACCTTGGGGTGCTACCAAACTCAAGAAGATTTCAGTGCTCAATGCCATCATGTACTGCGTTAACACCATTGACTAAGCTTTAGTGTGTCACATACAGATGGCAGAACAAAGTGAAGGACGCCAGGCCTATTGGGCTTTTTCTTTGCCAGCAGGTATATTTGTGAGCCCTGTGGACTCCTTCTGCCAACTCCTCAAAAAACCTCTATGTAGGTGGCACAGTGCTGTAGGATCCTGACCTGTGGATGGCTCTATCATGAGAATCTGGACTTATTGCAGATGGTTCCTCATGGTGACAGACATGAATCTTCTCTGCTAGTTTCCAAGAAATGTCTGTGTGGAGGCAGTTAACTACCTCTTGGAAGTTAATTCAGAGGAAGTGAAGGACTAAGGCATAAAACTGTCTCAGTATTTTCACCTTTGCTGCCTTTGGTACTAGGTGTGAGTGTTATTGTCCCTCATCAGGACAGTGTTTGTCATGGTCAACAGAGACCTCATTTCCCCTGGGCAGAAGGTGCTCAGTGTTCTTAGAACCAGAATTCGGAGCACATTATCATTTCCATGGGGTGGGCCTGGATGGCCCCTCAAAGCAGAGGTCAGTGTGGTTGCTCTGGTGGAGTGGTTACCAGATGTTAGTCTTGTGCTCTTGGTCTTAGAGAGGTGGTTCAAGAAGTTTTAGATAAGGACTTTCTGATGACTGCTAACTTGAGATTAGAAGCTCAGGCCTGTTGAGAGTGGACTTAGTGCAGGGATTCCGGGTGAGTCATCCTGACTCGGGCTTGCTGTGCTGTTGTACCCTCCTCAAGAGCAGACAAGATGGTCCATGTGAAATGTGATGCTCCCATAACCTTAGCTTATCTGGGGGAAGAAGGTACAAATGTTCACTGCTGTGAAATCAGTCCATTGGATCATCAAGGAGAGGATGACTTAAGGATGGACTTTTAGCATCATTCCTGGTTAAGGTCCCCCAAGGAAGGAGCAGTTCTGAGGGCTCTTTTGGGAAGCACAAGAAAGGTGGTGAATTTGGATCACTGACAATACAAGCTGACATGAGAAACCTTGGGTAGCTCCTGAATTTTGTATATCTTCTGTAGCAAATGAAATGAAAGGCTTACGTAAATTGAATCTCCTATGTGATGATTGACTTCATAGCATATAGGGTGTGTTTCCTTAGATATAGGATTTGTAATATGCCATTATGCCTGTGGGTTCAGTCTCTAAGTAGAGTTAGTCTACATTCCTGGATATCTGGAATCTACAGAGACATCATTCCCACTTTAGAATTATTGCTTCCAGTGGCATCTCTTGTGTTTGAATCAGTATTCTGATATTATTGCAGAAGTGAATCCCTCTGGGAAAAGGCTGCACTGTGGAAGCTTCTGTCACTGCTCTATGTTGCCCTTGTTCCCAATAGAAAAGAGTTCCCAGATGACTGGGTGCATCTACTGTTAAGACTGTATTTTTTTTTCGGTACACAGGGCTCATCTGAGATTTATGTTTTGGCCCAAAACTTGAGTAAAAAAGGTTTTTTGGAATGAAAAAGTTGCTGTTGGTCATGGGTTCAAAGGCCTAGTACCACCTGTGTTATTTCCTTCCAAATTTTCTATTTCATTTGGCAAAGAAACCCGCAGATGCTGGATGCAGAGAAAATCAAGTTTATTAGCTGGTAGAGAGCTCCCAGCACATGACTAAGCACTGACCCTGAGAGGTAGGAATGTAGAGTAGTTATGTAGGTCCAGTTTTTGGTCTATAGGGGTGATCAGATACTTTTCTATAAGTCTTAGTGCAGTTACAAAAATATTCTTGCAAAATATTGGCTTAGCATGTTTCAAAAAACAAAGGTGTTTGACATAGATAATAGGTCTTGTAGCATAGCATAGGGTAGTTGTTGGGTTAGGTAACTATGACAACATTGACAACAAAGGAACTTATGGAAACTTAAGCTTTAAGCTGATCTGAGAGTACAAAAGGGTATGGTGTCAATGATCTAGTTCTTTAAAACACAGTGCTCAATCTACATTAAGCTTACAGATAAATTTTAAACTATTATGTCTAGTATATTAAACATATAAATTACACAGAAATTTGTGAAATTGTAATACATTTAATCTAATCAACAGGCTCCTTAATTCCATCAGAATAATAGCAGGTGAGCATACTCTTAGTGTCTTTTCCTTTTAATTAAATCAGGCATGCAGTGATTAGAAAAAAGACTCCCCAAAATGCTCATGGTAGATCTTGAGCTCATCATCCATTAGTCAGAGATACCCACTGTGTATGAAAATCCAAGTTCCACTTCTTTATCAGAAGTCACTTTCTCCTTTAGATCCTCGACCTAGTGGCCAACCAATGAGAGAACAGAGCTGGTGAAGGAAGCTCCTTAGAAACTGAGAAGAGTGTCCCCTTGCTTTCAATGCCCCCATTCCTCATAGAACAGCTGTGCACTTTCCTGGTGCTCCTGGGGATCATGGCCCATGGAGTTCCTGTTCTTGTTCATGAAGGCACTGCTGCTGTCTTCCCAACTCTCCATTTGGTCCTGCTCTGAGAGTTGCTTTCCCTCTAGGGTTTTTGGCTTGCTTTTAGCATTGGGAATAATGTTGGCCTTTTGCTGTAGTTGTCTCTTTGGTGCTCTTGGAGTGACTCTTCCTGGGCATGTAGAAGTATTTGCCTCATGCAACTGTTACATTCAGATATTTCCTGTTTCCACTACTGTGGAGGTGCACCCTGTTATACACATTCATGTAGCATCTCATCCCACCAAGGTTGCTTGTGTGATGTGATGCTGCAGAGTCCAGCAGATTCAACTTATGTGGGGCCATGGCTGAACCTGTGGTCCACTGCAAGGAGCATCAGCACTTTGGCCCATTCAGCCCATGAGTGAAACACTCAGGCTAAGCTATAGTAACCATAAAAATGTTTCACTCAGCAGTGAGGATTAAATATGATCAGGGTGTTTTATCTTGCATTTGGACATAGATGCTGCTTATCATCTGGGCCAGACTCTTCTCTCTGTTGAATCCTGAATGAACTTTGGCATGGTTCCCTCCATCTCAGCAGGCTCACGCTCTACTTGTTGATTGGTGTATGTAAGAAGCTGTGTCTCCAGAAATGCTCATTCCTACAAAGTAGCTCATGATCTGGTACAATGTGAATAATTAGAGCCAATGGGAGGACACTGTATTCCTGGCAGAAGGAAGTGTTAGAGTAAATCTATTTTGTTGAAGGGGTTCTCTGTTGAAACAGGTGGGTCTTGTCCCTCATGTCAAATCACAAGTTGTGTTAGGCACTTAATACTAGGGATTCTGAAAGAAGTAACAGAGGATTCCTTCCTGATATGCCTATCTGAAAATTTAATGTGGCTCCATTGTGCAGTGAATAGTGACAGTAGCTGCCTGGGAAACAGAGTGTGAAGAAAAGAGGACCCTGTCATACTTAAGTTTCACTGGGGCCCTTGCAGTGCCTCCCAGAAGACTGTATAAACCACCATTCTGCATCTGGAATATTCCTCAAGAATCCTAGCTTCATTTAACCCTGGGAGCGGGCTGTAGGGAACACTGGACTCCAGGTGATGGGTATCAATCTACTAACCCAAAAGTGTCTCCTCATTTCCATTTCCAATTTCTCTTCATCAAAGAGCCAGAAGTGAAGAGCACACTCACCATGAGGGGTGACCACAGCATTTCCTGTGGTCAGAGCTCCTGTAAGTGCACTTAGGGCCCCCTTGATGCTGTTGGGTGTTTTAGACATTGTTCATTTTTTCTGTTTGTGATTTTCGTTTTAAGAAAGCCAATATCTTTGCTTTCCTCTAGTCACACCAGTGAGGTAGCTCTGCCTGGAAATTATAAGAAGTGCAAATTCCTTAGTGCTTAGGCAAGATGGATAAGCACAGATGTGAATTTCTGAAGCTCGAGAAGGAATATTTTTCATTGTACTAGACGTCACAATTTAACATGCCAAGATTGTGGCAGGTGGTGCAGTTTCATTCTTGCTATGTCATCTTCCTCTAGTGCTGTCCTTTGACTTTTTTTTTTCCCCCACATGCAACTCTTTATTTCTAGTCATTCCTTTCAGTTTATCCACAAATTCATCTGAAGTGTCAATTGAATCTAACAACTGAAATTTTTATTACTGCCCCTCTGTAGGACCCAAGACCACAAAGGGCACTTCCACTATATGGTCTGTGATTGTCCATGGTTGCTAACTGCTGGTAAAACTGACTTTCTCACTCACAATAAACAAATAGTTATATGTTCTTGGAGGTAGAAAGAAAAATAGGATAGATATAGTCAACTAGATGGGCATACAGTTCTTTCTTGGATTAGGGTGCACAATATAGAACCTCTGTCTGCAATATAATGTTTGAGCACAAAACCATACTGTCCTGGGATGGTTTAGAGGTTTCATCATCTTCCTTGTATCTCGCTCCATATCTGCTGGATGCCACCATCACTGGGGACATGAACCTCCTGAGGAAGAGAGGATATCTCTTGGTTTAACATGCTTAGGCTGGCAGCATGGCACAATAGGTTCTTCATGGTGTGTACAGACATGAAGTGCCTTAAGAAGTAAGTGAGCTGGGAACAACAGCTCAGGGAAGGAAGAAACAGAGACCTGTGCATCAGTGATTTCACAGTTTGCCAAATACAGGATGGTAAGTGTGCCTGAAACATCATCCAGCAGAATTTAGAGAGGTTCGGGACTGAAATTAGTCAGGCTGGTAAAAGTTATATCCAAGTGCTTTAGGTGTCTGATCTGCTTAGAGTAAGGAAGATGATTCCAGTTAGAGTGTGAGAGCTTGAAGTGAGTTACTGAGAAAGACTTCAATGGGGACACCAGGTACCTGAGTACCTGGATTAAGCATCCTTCAAGGAAGGAAACAGAGTGTATATGAATCGTTTGCAGATAGTTCAGCTTAAGAAACTGAGAGGTGAGTTTGGGAACCAACTACTATGTTTACTGTGGAGAAGTGGAGGTAGTCTTAGAGATGTTAGAGAGAATTAGTTTGTTAACATTCCTCATTTGGCTCAGAAAAGAGGCAAAATTAGCCACACACACGCACGCACACACACACACAAAACAGGGACAAGTCATAACCCGTAAACAGTATCTCCACAGAATTGATCAGGTACTGTGTGTCCTGTGGAAAGCCCAATCTTACAATACACAGTCTTACCATCCACCTGCAACAGATCTTCCCTCTCCTTGACCCACTTGAAGAGGTCAGATGCCAATGGATAAGGATATTTTTTATAGATCCACAGATCTATAAGGATTTTGAGCATCTACAAGGATTTTGAGCATCTTCTTGTTTGGTTCCCTTGCCTATCTTCTTTGTTTTTGTCCTCTTTGTGGCTTTTGAGAAGCATGCTTCGCATTCATTTTTAGCCCAGATTGCTCAGAACTTTTTATGAATGAATTTCATATCTAGTACTTGCAGTTTGAACCTCATGGAGCAAACTTTCTGATGGAGCACCACATCAGTCCCATCCAACATGGATTGTAACATCCTTTTCTGCACCAGGTCAGCAACCTTTTTTGTCTAGAAAGTCCCTAGTTCCTTTATTTCTATTAGGGCTACAAGTAGCAGGGATGGAAATGGCCAGGACTGCACCATGGCCCTGAGGACCTCTGTGTGTCCCCTTTTGAAGGCCTCCATGTACACTGGTGGAAAGAGATCCTCTAGTAAATCTTCCACAGCTTCTAGGCCCAAGGTCTCATTGCTCAGCAAGCTCTCGATTGCCAGCTCATGTAGTACATGTGTGGTCACAGAGCTCATATTGAATATGGAAGGCTGCAGTGCTGAAAAACACAGCTGCAGACTCAAGTGACAGTGATTGGGCTCCTGGAATCCAGACAGGAACAGTGGTCACTGGAAGTTCCAGGTCTTGTTCTATGATTTGCTTTAAATGGACAAAACATTCCACTCAAAAGTATTGTCTTTTTTTTTTGTTGTTGTTGCTGAACATCTAAATTCTACATGATGAGCAAGATGATGCTGATCTTAACTATAGGGTCAGGAAGCCAGCAAACTGTGAGCAAAGGAGATGAATTCTTGATTGGCCATTTTCGCCTCAGGAGAAAATGTTCATCATAGAACTATTACCTGGGTGTTGTCTTCAATCCAAGATTACCTTCCATGTGAATAGCTCCTGACCCCTGAAAACTCTGTGGTATGTGGTTCTCTCCAGCTGGTGCAGTGTCCCCATTAACAATGCTGCAGCCAGGTCTGGGAACCTGCTGAATCAAGAACGTCACCTGCACCCGTGCCACGAAGAATCACAGAGACATTTGTGTGAATGAGCCTTGAGTGCACCAAAGCATATCCCAGTCCCTTGGAAACCAGGAAACTGTGTCCTAGAGGTCTTGAGAACATTATAGCAAGTTCCCCCTTACTGGAGGCTGTGGTGAGGTGGCTCTCTCAAGTCTGCTGATCTGTTTGCTTCTGAGAACTTACAGTATCTGAGGTGAGGCTGCTTTTGTATTTTATCTTTAGCATCAATGAGTTGAGTAACATGGAACAGTTTGGGAAGAGTGTGAGCCAGTGTCACTTTTGAAAATGGAGGTAGTGGTGTGGTATGTTGTGTACCTCAGAAACATGTAATATGTTATTATACAAATGAATGTGCCTCAAGTTAATGAAAATATAAAACTTAGGAAAACGTACATAGTGGAGAAAGCCTATCGAATTCTTTATAATAACTTAGGAGTGAGAGTTCAGTGACAGTTTTAAAAATGTATACTGCCTGTGATATTCCAAACAAAACTCATTTATACAGCAAATGTTTGAGCTTTTAATTGTTGTAGAGAACAAACGGAAAGAAATATAAAGAGTTACTCTGGCCTTTTAAGCAAGACACCAGAAGGCTCCTACTTAATTCAGAAACAGTGCTTTTTCCTAGAAGGCTTACCTGGCTGGGCATGCTGCTCCCTGGTGGAGCACAGGAACACAACCCCAAAGTCCTGCAAAACATTGCTGCAGGACCTCCTCCAATGCAGCACTATCAGAGAATCTATTCTATATTATAGAGTTAAAATTATGCAAAGTACTTCGGGGTCAGATGCCAGTCTTTTGGAGAGAAATCTCAGGACCATGTGACAGCTCTATGATGTCTGGGAGCCTTCAGCTCTGACTAAATCCTGAGGTGTCTGGATGCCAACTAAATCTTTAAGACTTTCCCCTACTATTCTGCACCAGTGGTAGTCTTAAAACTCATCCAGGAAATGGGGAAAAATGGAATGCTGAGTCATGTCTTCCAAGTAAAGTTCTCACATATCTTTTCTTGGCAACGATTGTAGGAGTGTGAACAGATGAGAGGGCCTACAGCTTCTTTGTCACAGGAAGGATATGAAGTGCTCTGGGGCACATCAAAATGAGAATGGACTTTGTCTTCGTGTAAATGATGCATGACACCCATCTAATTATTTTGCACTTCAATGTCAGGCTTTCTTAGCAAGAATTCTAACGTCCCCTACGTCTTGACTGATTTGATGCAGAGGCAGCTAAGACTTCAACCAGAATGCCTGGCGAGCACCTGTGATTCTGGAGTCTGGCATCTGAAGGGTGAAGGCAATTCAGCCCAGTTTCCTGAGTGGACATTTCAGTTGGCAATCTCTGAATGTGGTCCATGAGCTCTTAGACACTGCAGGTTTCTGAGACTTGTTGGCTTTCATTTCTCCAGCAGGTGGCTATGTGAGCTCTTGTGCTCCCTATCATGCCTAGCCTGCATGGGCTTTGTGTAAATCATGCATCCTCCACATGCACAAGGCTCTGTGTTGGAAACTGAGAAGCAAAATGACCAAAGGCAGCAAGTGGATGCTTCAGTCGTCAGTCATTAATGGTTGTGATTACTTCCAAGTGATTGTCATCCAAGGAAATTTGAGGACAGCATTGATAATTGTCTACCTTAGCCCTTCCATTGTGAGCAGTAAGGACTCGGTGGTCCCAAGTCTGGGGCTGTAAAAACTGAAATCATGTGTATCACCATGAAGTAGGAGCATGACCATGCTGTGCACATTAATGCAGAGACCTGCTCACAAAGAGTTCAAGGGTTTGCTGAGCTTATTCTGCATTACTGTGGAAATTTAGTAATCTTGGCTGGAAGATGTTCTTTGGGTTGAGGTGGATTAGATCGTGGCTGCACGAACCATGGCTAAAGTAAGTTAACAGGTGGTATTCAGAGCAAATGCTTGGATGAGAGTAGAGGGAGAAAGTACCTGTCAGCAGCTATGCTGAGCTATAGCTCATGAATACTGGCACCTTGCAGTCCTTAGAAAATGTGACTTGCCACAATCCTCTCCTGTCTAGGGAGAAGTTGAGAACATCCTTCACTGTTGATGACAGTTCACTGGGTGGATGACAAAATGTTTCTGTGAGAATGTGTCCCCAAGTTCTGTTGCCTGGAGAAATTTCCAGACTTATTAAACCTATATCTTCATAGTGGGAAATTCAGGAATATAGGGATTGTTGAGTGGCTAAAACCAACACATTTAGCCTTGGGACTTTTTGTCCATATCTTGTCCTGATGGTTTTGGGCATTGAGAAATCTCCACTCAGCCTCACACTGACCTGTTACCAGATGAGGTTTCCTGAAAATTGTGACCCCAGGGAATCCCGCAAGGCTTCCTTCATGATCTGCTTGCCTCACTGAGCATCACTGCTTGTTGGTTGTCTGAATATCTTAAAGTAGGAAGTTTGCCTGTCACATTCCAATAGTTAGATGTTGGAAGCAATGTCTTGACCATGCAAACATGCCGTTTCTCATCTTTTTTTGTCTCCTGCCATGGGACACTTAATGAGATTTTTCCTGGCATGGGACACTTCATGAGATTTTTTGTGGCATAGAACTCTAGAATTAATATTCCAGTATAGCATGCACCTGGAAGCATCCTACTTCACAGCAACGCTCTATTTTAGACATTGGACTGCAAATCTCAAGAGTTGCTGATTTTTAGATCAATTTGACTGAGAAATGACCTAATGTCTTGGTGCTGATGTTCATGGTTAATGACACAACAGTAAGTCTTGAATCAAAATTACATTTCAATAAGCTACTGTGAATATTCAGAATTCAGTTCTACACCAGATCAGGCTACTTAAGGCAGTAAATTGTTGCAGATGGGCCGTCCCTTCCTTGTAAAGTTTTTTTTTTGACCTAAAATGTCCGGGTGAGTTTCTAAGTCATTGTCTATGGCTATGTGAACACAATGCTTCTTCCTCTGAGTGACCCAACACTGAAATTTTTTTTTTTCTGTTGATCTTGTTCATTCTGGTACTATAATATCTCTTCTAGCCACTGTGCCTTCCATCTCTGGGATGGTGTGTTAGGCACAAGAGAATTTGAATTTCATAGATTACGAATGTTTGAGCTCGGGAACAGATATAGCCCTATTCTTTCTGTCTAGTGTAATGGAGTTGGGAATGTTGAAGGGAATGGTTGTCATTTGCTGGCAAGGTCTTGTTCCATTTTAACATAGGTTTTATAGTATCAGAAATTCTGTGTTTTCGAGAGCTGGAGATGTCTTCTTAAATTGTGCTAGATTTTGTGTGTGTGTGTGTGGGGGGGGATTGGAGATTGTGTAATACTTATGGTATAATTCTCCTTAGTGAGATTTACTGAGATGCAGGATTTACTGACAGTGAATGTGGGAACATTAGCCCCATGGAATGTAGTAGGGAATGTCTTAATTAGATTGGCGTTCACTGCTATTAGGGCACTTTACCTCAGATGAGCTGGGCATAGGGGAGTGGCTTCCCTTTATTAAGCTGCACATTTTATACTTGAGGTGAATGAAGTTTGTGCACAGGAGATTCCTGCAGTTGGGCATGATTTTCTTTTGTGTTTTATGGAATTTGAGGATGCTCGGTAACCACCACTGGAGAAGAATATGAAAGAGTTGGAAGACCAAAACTTTTAAAGGGGGCAGTCCAGTCATGATCACTAAAAGTTCCATGAAAATGGATGACCCAGTCATATCTGTCACTCCTCTTTTGTAGTGCTCAGCATGGGTAAAAAAGACAACAGGACTTCACATGCAATTCTCCTTAAGGTTTTTACATAGTTAATTTCCAAAGTGAGAAAAGTGAAGTTCTGTGTGGCATCTTCCAAGCATGGCATCCTCTTGAGCATATCTTGAGTTTGTCTAATTCTGTCAACTTCATCTACCTTTGTGCTAGCGCTTATTGTTTGTTGTTTTCCTGCTGTGAAAGTGTGTTTTAAAACGTGTTTCTCTTGGATGTGTATAAACAACTTGGAGTAGAAGTTTACTAGAAGTTTTAAGTGTTTGACTTCTATGATCCTTTAGCATCAGTGAAGACAATCTTGTTTTCAATGATAGAGAATGGACTGGCTTTAGCTCAGTGGTTCCTTTGACAGCATCTTGTTAATCATGTGGTCTGGTGGCTTCCGATGATAGAGAAAACCTGAGGAGCACCTAAGCCTTCTTTGAGTTCTCTTAGATGTATTCAAATATGTGGTGAATCCAAAAGTAAGCACTCTGATGATATTCCTATCTTTTATCTTGGAAATTCAGTAGGACAAGGACCAAAGGCTGCAAACAGATGTTGGAGTGAACGGTTCATATACTATGATGTTTGCTTCCAAGTGCATATTGTCATCCCAGGAACTGTCAGGACACACATGCTCAGTGTCTGCCTTAGCAACTTCCTGTCTGGGCAGAAAGAACACAGTGCTCTCCAGTCCAAATGTAGGCCCTGAAATCCATGTGCATCACCAGACAGAGGAAGTGTGGTCCTGCTGGGCTTCCTCAAGGCATAGAGCAGCTCTTGGAGAGTGGAAGGGTCTGCTGAGCTTACTGTACGAACTTTGGAGGATTTAGTATCCAGTGCTGAAACCTGTTCTTTGGGTGGAGATGGCTCAGATGGTAGTTGTATAAAGAATGGGTGAAGGAAGTTCACAGGTGTTGTTCAGAGGGAATGTTTGCTTGATTCATGGAAGAAACTAGCTCACTCCCACTCATCTATGCTGAGTTACTTCTCATGAAATGCAGGCACCACAAGACGTTAGAAAACCTGATCTGCCACAATCCTGACCTGTCTGTGGCGTTCAGAGAATTCCACTGAATGGATGAGGAGACTTGGCCCCGTGAGAATGTTGCCCCATGTGTCTGTTGCCCCATGTGTCTGTTACCTGAGAAGCTTCCAGAAGCCAAATTATCACAGTGGTAAAGCCAGCCAGGTAGGGATTGTGAAGTGGCTGAAAGCAACACATTTTCCTTGAACTGTCTTGTTGTGTGCAGCACCTTTTCTTGCTAACTCTTAGCAGTAAAAAATCTCCTCTGCCTTGCAACCACATTCTTCCCTTTTGTCCCTGCCTTCCTAGTTTAAGCTGAGAATCTTTACAGCCTCCAAGTCATCATTCTTGCATGATATTTGGCCTTTATTCTTGAAGACATAAACACTATAACTTTTCATATGTTGACCCACTAGATCATTGTCTTCATTGAGTGTAGGTTGATTTATCTGAATGTTGCCTTTCTGTAGACTGTGTGTATCCTGAAAGTTGATTGTATGGTTTTTCTCACAGCCTATGATCATGGTTGAACACTGAGAAATTTGGCAATAATGAAGTAATGACTGTTGTATATGCCATTGTGTGAAACAGAGATTCTGCTGTCAGTAGAACAACCCCTGTCATATTTTCTTAATGGTGACCTTGGTGTTAACAGAAGTGATTTCTCACATGGATGCAGTACTGTACTCAACATGAACAGCAGTGTCCTTTCACCTTATGTTCACCAGGATCCTTCGTATTTGAACTTTTGGCCCAAAAGCTGAGCAAGACATTCAGGAATGAAGCAGCAGTTGTTGGTGGTTCCTTCCAGAACTGAGCCCCATTCTGGTGTATTCTTTCAGATTGTGCAAGCATTAGTCTTATGATATTAAAAATTTTCTACTTTCCCTTGTTACTGTGCATTGTGAAGCACCATACCATTATTGTTGATACTGTTGAGAAAGATTTAGACTAGTGAAAAGTTGATATTTTCTTTAAGCCTGAAATATTTCCGGCATGTATCTTAAAGGGGTTTGTTGGTATATGTCTTTAATATTAGCACTCTGGAGGGCAAGGCAGAAAGATCACCATCAATTCAAGCAGCCTGGCTTCTGTAGGGAGTTCAAATCCCTTCTGGAATATGTAATGAGATTATTTACAAATACTAAAAAAGTAAATATTCATTCTTGTGAAATATGAAGTACTTCAAATGAAGTAAAGTCACAGGTAACTTTACAGTGCATGTGCATCCAAACTAGTATATCAGATTATGTGTAGTATATCTATGTATAGATGAGAAAATCAATTGACTAGTTATTACTATTTGCCATGTTGATGTGATATACCACTGCATATCTTTAATATGTGTATTTGATAATTGTAGTTCTTGTAGGTCCACATGTCTACTATTGCCTTTTACATTAGCTATGCATCTCTGACAGATACAGGCTGAGGCTCAGGTGGTAGCTCTAGCTTGTGGTTGCAAAGCCATGTGTGTCCACCCATGTGTGGACAATGTTGTGTTCTAATCTATTAGAATGTTCTAGTCACATCCTGGAATGTGTAAGAGGGATATATAAAATTGACAGTTGGCGAAGTACACATTGACTGTCATGTGAAGGCTAGTATGGTTCAAAAGGCCATCTAGAAGCCATGGGAGTTGCCTGGTCAAATAGTAAATCAAACTAGTACTGCATCCCTGGTGGAAAGAGAGATTAGTCCAACTGTTAGGATTGAGTTGCATTGATTTCTCCCATTGGTCCTATAGAGGAGATGGATATTCTTGGACAGAGATGGTATGCTACTATATACTAATTGATAGGGTATAGCCCATAGTTTGGCTAAATAATTAACATAGAAAGCACATGAAATTTGGGACCATTTTTAGGAAGTTTTGTGGATAGCCCTCTCCATTTGGGCCAAGGATTTGTAACAAGTGGATAAGATGACATGCTTTGTAGCTACTGGGAACTTGTCATCAGCAATCCCTGTCACTGCCCAGTGGGCTTATGAACAGAATAACCAAATGGCCAGCATAGTAGTCATACTTCCTCAGCAATATGGACAGGTCAATCTGGTTGAGCTCGAGTGACTGTTGAATGCCCAGAAAGCCATCAGTGAATACCAGTGTTTTTTCCCCAGTATGCTACTAATATGAGAGGTGATCAACCTGGAACCTGAGGCAGGGAGACTCCTTTGGAACACTTCACTGATGGAAAGCACTGGACTTTTTCCTTATTGGCACAGACACAGAATCTGGATATGGGTTTGCCTTCCATGCATGTAAGGCTTCTGCAAAATCTCCATCTATGGCCCCATAGAATGTCTCATCCACCATCGTAGAATTGCACGTAACATGGTCTCTAACCAAAAACACATTTTTGACACATGGTCCAGAGCCTTCAGTAATGGAGGTCCTGGTCACCTCACCAGGGAAAGGACCAAGACTGGTGGCTTAAGTGATGGTATGGTGGTTAGGGATGGCCAGGACAATATGAAATTGTTAGTAAAATACATTTCTAAATACCAGCCATACCTTAGCTACAAATTTGAAGAAAACTAGCAGCTGTCTTCTAATATGATTCAAATATTGACAGACATAATTTGGGCTTAACTTTGGTTTTATGTATTGTTAATCCTATGTTAACATATTTAAGTGTTGATAATCGGCATTACCCAATGAAAATTTACTTTCTATTCTGGGGAGAACATTAGTATATTTACATTTGCACATTGAGTATAATTATGAATTCACCTTTGGATCAGAGATTGGCTTAAAGAAGTCTGTCTGATTTATAAGAGGTGGATTATAATGGTTGCTTGTGTCAACTGGAGTAAGAAATGAACAACTAAATTGGCTCCACAGTTCTGGGCAGGATTGTAACCAAAATATTGTAAAGGGAAATGAGAAACGAAGGGTTGCTTCTGTGTCTTTAGATGCCTTTGGGTCTCCAGAGTGCCAATGCTCCTTTGCATTCTTGCACAACAGACTTTAGTTTGATACTGTGATCCAATCTTAAAATTGTTATCTATTTATATACCTTGTGTTTCTTTAGTGACTGCTGACTGCTGTCTCACAGTGGTTCGTTTATAGGCTTCAGCTCTATATTTCTGAGGTTAAGTCTCTTTTACATGCATTGGGTTTTTTAAGACCCTTCTGCCTGAAGATACTGGAATCTGCAACATTGTTGCTCTAGCGATCTCTATATAGGGTATCTGATTCTAGACTTTTGGGACAAGTCTGTTTGGGAGTGAATTCAGAAAGCATAGATTGGGAATGAGCAAAAATTGTGATAGTGAGATGATGAATCACTGGGGAAACAGTAACATGGGAGCTGGTGGCTTCTAGGCTTCCTACACATCAGGGTACCTGGTGTTACAAGCTGACCATGAGTTAATCCACAGTTATATATCTACATCTCCCTCCCTCAAGGGTTAGTTTGATTATAGTGCTCCAGCTCTTTGTCCTTTGCTCTCAGCGGAGAATAGTGATTGCCTGTAGCCATGTGATTTTGGGGAAAAGGTGTATATCCTGAGGGTGGTGGAGCACTCAGCAGCCATCTCCCGAGGGATGACCCACTACTTGTGTGTCTCAGCATGGATGGGAGGTTCTAAAAAGTGCTGCCAGGCATGCTTGTCTATCCCATTGCTCAGTGCCTAGTTGCACACTTTGGCCTTGTCAACCCTATTGGTCACCAAACTGCCTGTATCATTCTTGGACACTGGCATTCAAATGGATTTATTTTGTTTCAGTTCTTGGTTTTATACATAAGGATGCTTTCCATTGGACTCACCTCCCTTTTATGCAACCTCAGCAAGCAATGTGATGAATTTTCTGCTATCCAATTTGCAAAGTTTACATAAGTGTTTGTCTTATGTCAACCATTGGTGACTGCTTCACTGCAAGTTCCATGCTGTCACACTTCCAAGTTGGAGCATATTGCTTTTATCCTTTTTATTTCCAAGGGAAGACTAATAGGGCCTGCAATGTCACAACTGATTTCCTACACTTGCAGAAGGTTCACACTAGTTCCAAGCCAGAGTATGATCTTCAATGAGAAAGATGTTCTGCCTTCACTAGAACATGAGCTCTGGGCTGTGTCAGCACCTTAGACGGGCACTTCATAGGTATGTGACTTGGGGCACCCTACAGATGCCTGATGATACTTTGTGTTGAAGGTAGATATTGAGGTGAGTTGATAGTAGAGGAAGGAGATGCTAGAGTAATCATCAGTAGAGTGTAAGCAAGAAGACTAAGAAGTAAACATTGAGATCATCCAAGGGTGGGTTACTGTGCTCTGCAGAACTGTGCAGGGGCCTACCTTATATTTACTTTGCTTTCTCAAAGTTATCCAACTTGTTATGGTTTTCCAATGATATAGCACATTTTTGTTTATACCTTGTGCTCAATGACATTTTGACCATTAGAGCTGGCAGCACCATCCCCACTGTTATCATCCCTTTGTGCTGACTATTCTTTTCTGACTTCCTGTGAGTCTCTGCTGATTGAGTTTGATTAGACAACTTAGATTCATAAGTCGTTTGGATATTTGTGCCTTTTTCTTTTCTTTCTTTCTTTCTTTTTTTTCTATGCTGAATATGTACAACACTTTCACTGTGACTATGAGAGCTGTGGAAAATGTTCTCTTGTGCCTTAGTGGGCTTCAGTGTCTGAATGGTGTCTGTAACTCTTGTGTTCATGGCCACTCTGAAAATCTGGACTTTCGTGTCAGGTGACTGCTTTAGAAACATGTTCTTTTTGTCCCCAAAAATCTTTCAGCTGAGTTCAAATATCCCCTTGATATATGTTTTGCATTTGTAGGTCAATCCTTAAAGCCATTTGTCTTGGGACTCCTGTGGCATGACTGTGGGAGGTGAGGAGGAAGGTGCTCTGTCCCCACATGGGGAGGTGCCTCTAGGATATTTCCTAGCATACATTGCAGTTTAAGACATGATCCATTTCTTTTCCACAAAGTACTTATCGCCAACTATAAGTAACTGACGGGAAACACCAAATGATGCATGCTAGTGGAAGGCTATGGCATCTCCTACAAACGTGACTTTACCCATTTGCAGGACAGTATGTTCAGTCTTTACAATGAGAATACCCTTCTTACAGAGTGTTTTGAAATCTTGTTTTCTCTAACTTTAGATGAGTGGGGAGAATTTCATCTATCCTACTGGAATGTATAGCAGCACTTTCTCTTTTCTTAACAGAACAAATTGTATTGCATAGCTTCAAAATATTTGAATGAAAGGCTGGCATCCTTTGAGCACTACATAATTTTTCAGGGGCCCATGGCCTACAAAGTTGGTAGTGTTTGTGCAGACTAGGTTATCAGGGAGAACAGCCACAAATTTTGCCTTTATTGAAGATTTTAAAGAAATAAATGATCAAGAAAAAGTTGAATGATATGAGCCACCAAAGTAAATCAAACTCAGACAGTACATTGAGACTATGGAAATCTGAGCAAATGTTTTCTAGGGAGGCTTGGTTTGTTTGAAATTATACTTGGATTGTTCCACTAATTGTATTGGTGGACCTTCTCATAGGGAATACATCTGTGGACTGTTATAAAGCATAGAGACAAATTCCATACGCTGTAAAAGATAAATATTCTCTGGAATATCTACTTTACTCAGAAGACTTCTATGGTCTGGAGTGGTGCAGCTTGTCTGCAGCTGTAGCACTCTAAATATACCTGATTTACATCAGAATGAAAGGAATGGACATCAGTTGTAGGAAGGCAGTACATGGGTTCCTGATCATTGCCATTTTCACACTTTTGCAGGAAAAGAAACTGACAGGCATAATATGGTGCGGATGTCATTTGGCACTACATTTTGACCAAGACCTGTATAAGGGAGAGGATGGATCCAGGCCTGAGAAGAGGAACTCGGCATGTAGCACTTTTCTGACAGTTGAACTATCGCAAGTCAAGAGGTATCAGACTGAAACCAGGCCTTGATGCTTCATCAATCCTCACTGTGGGGGCTAAAAATTATTCAATGTTCTCATAAATAGGGGGCATGCCATTCAATGAATGGGATTCCTGACACCTCACTTTATTAACTACAGTCCCTTCTGTGGGCCATAGTGGATGAATTCTCATAAATCTGAGAAATACTTGATTTAAAATTTGGACGGATCTACTAACTTAAACAGAAATCCAGGAATACAATGCTGGTTGGGATAAACTAGTTTTATTCTAGTTGGTTGGGCTCAGTGCTGTCGGCTGTACTAGTCCCTTTCCTACTGCTGACACAAAGTACCTAACACCTGCAGCATAGAGGAGAGACTGTGGACAATTCCTAAAGGTGAAATTGGCTCAGTGGATTCAGTCCATAGTCCACAGAATTCAAGGCACCAATGGCCCGGTGGGGAAGAGCTGTTTAAGTCATGGCATTGACCCCGCAGAAAGGACCAGAGCCAGGGATATGCCTTACACCAACATGCTTGTTGTCAGGCCCAGTTCTGAACAGCACCTCCAGCTGTGCACTCTTTGATCCATTGACAATAGCAGTGAATAGCACTCATGATTCAGTGCCCTGAATGCCCCATCTCTGAATACTTGAGAGTCTGAGAGGTGCTTTTGGTTTAAATGCTAACGCTGTGGGGCTGCTGCTTGCCACCTCCTGAAGATAACACTTATCAATGTCTCAACCTCCAGCCAGGCTTCAGATCCTAAATATCACACTCAACTTAAAATTGCCCCATCGGTTAATCCACTCAGTTTGACATCTTTATTCCCCAAACACCTTTGAGAATCCCAAACTCCTCATGACATGGATGCTTCATCAAAATTCACCACCCTGTTGCCTTGCCCTCTACTGCTAGCTTCCAGATCTGGTTGGCTCACCTGGTTCCATCCTGGGATTCTTCCTGGCAGTGTGCAGGCCTAGTCGCTATGCCCACTTAGGCTGTATGTTCCCCTGTCCACTGCATTCCAAATTGGTAACTGACTACTGAGCAGTCATTAGGTGACCATATGTATACTACACAGCTATGGCTCTTGAGGTGTGGATTTCCTGACTTATCAAGGCCAATACCTATGGCAAGGTAGTCACTCTGCCTTTGGCATATTGGTCCCTACACACAAGGCACCTAAAGTGTACAAGGGGGAGAAACTGTTATAATTTTCTTCATGTTGACAGGTCCTGACCCCAAAGTTTTAAGGACAGAATCATGAACTCTTTGAAGGATTCCCGAGAATGATGGCAAGTGGGCCATTTGTGCTTTTCTCCTTCCCCCCATATAGTGTGGCCAGTGGCAGTGCCATTTAAATGTACTTGAATCCAACATAAGCTAAATCTTGGAGGACCAGCACTGTGGCCCTAGAAAATGGCCAGTATAGCTGAAGGGATGTCTCACCTGTGTGTGCAGTAGGCTTGCTGGAGCTACAAGACAATGGGTGTTGATGGTGAACATTTAGTGGGTTCAAGGGTTTCAAGTGTTACCTGCATGTTATCCACTCATGGTCTCATGTGACGTCCCCTGGAAAATTGTGTCCTTGGATATCTCTGATGAACCCCAGGAATCTGTTCTGACTCTGTGACATTTCACAGTGGCACTACAGGGTGTCCCACCTTTCTGTGGAGATCAAAGGTACCTATGGTCTTCCAGGGGCTTGGGACCACCATCTGCTGACAGATGCACTACAGGGCCTCAGGTGGGTTTTCTGTCTGCACACTGAGTAGCGATTGGACTTGCTCTGCTCTCAGGACTCTTGTTTTGTTTTTTCACTTCTAAAAGTATTTTTGATCACTGTTGAAATACAGATTTCATTGGATAAATATCAATTCATGCTTCATATGAATTTTAGACATATGTGATTTCCTGGCTATTGACCAAGTCCATAAAATCAATTATACTCTCAAGTCAGTGATTCTCCAAAGTTGCTACTTACAGGCCAAAATGTTCTTGTATCTCTCACAGTGAAAGAAGAGCTCTATGTTCATGGGACCTCAAAGGACATCTATGTTCTTTCTTCAGTTAGATGTGAATACAGGCAAGACATGGATTAGGATGAATTTTATAGAATTTCTGTCTGGAATAGCATTCAGTTAAAAGTACAAAAGCATCCTGTCCTGTGATGCTTGAGTTGCTTCATGATCGTTTTAAGCTTTCCACGAACCTTGTTTCTTAATTGTTTGTAGACACTGTGCCTGGGGTACGTAAAACTCTTGAACAGAATACAGCTCCAGGTTTAAGTTGCTAAGCCTGGATGTATGGCAGAACAGGTTCCTCATGGCACCTGTGTACTTGTAATTCCTGATGAAGCAGATTGTACTGAGCAGGCAGCATCAGAGCATGAAAGGCAAAATATCTCTGAGTTGCACATGTGTGAGTTTCCAAGTACAGGATGGTCGGGATAGGTGCAATATGATCCAGCAGAAGTCAGAGAGGCTCAGGACTAAAATCAGGTTGATGCAACTCAGATCAAAATGTTTTAGCCTGTGGGCATGTCAGGGCCAGAGGCTATGCTCTCTGCCATTGCTGAGGAGCGCCTGGGGAGCACGCTCCAGGAGCTAGAATGCCAAGCATATTTGGCTGATGGTCATTGGCAGAAGAGTAGCACTGTCCTGCCCCCAATTTGCCTATTCATGTCCTTCCCTACCCTCAGTTGATATATTCAGGTGATTCCTCAATAAACTGGATCAGTACCATCAGCCTGGTCTCCGGAGTCTTCTGTCGGTAATCACATTCACTTTCTGATCTGCTCAATCTGGAGTAGCTGATTCCAACCAGAGTAGGAAAGCCAGTCGTGAGTTAAGGACAGGGTCTCCAAGGCGGACACCAGGCGCCTGAGTACTTGGTTTAAGTGTCCTTCAATCAATTGGATGGAGTCCAGGTAAATATCTTGTAGACAGTGAAGATTCCCAAAAAGAGAGGCAATTTGGGAGAAAAATGCTGTCTCCTTTTTGGGTAATGATAGCAGGCACTGAGATGTCATAGAGTTTCTTTCTCAAGTTTTTGCATTTGGCTTAGGGTAGGGACCGACCGAGCCGTTAAGAATGTCCAGCGGTGACCCATATCCAGCGCTGGCACAGCCTCAAGGTTCAGCCTTGCCAGCAGCTCCATGACCTGTCAAAAACATGTGACTCTAATACCTAGCTTAATGAATCCAGCTGCACCAGGTCTTCCCTATCTGGGCCCACTTGAGGACATAGGACTTCAGAGTCAATAGCTATTCCTGGCTGAGCCACAAGTTCAACGCCCTGACGGGCTGATGCTTTACTTCCCTTAGGGAAGTCTTCTCTGATTCTCCACTCTCTGTGGCTGCTGAGGGGCAGACTTCCAAGTGTTCTCATCACAGACTGTCTAGAAGTTGTGGTGCATGACCCACAAATCAAGAAACTGCAGATTGAAACTCCTGCAGCAAGCCTCATGGCTCAGCAGCACAACCAGCCCATGCATCAGAGTGTGGATCATCCTCCCCTGAACTTGCAGAGCTCCAACTGAATGTCCATGCTCACTGGGTCCTTCATGATCATCAAGGCCCCAGGGGCAAGGAGGGAATGGGCCAGGCCTACACCATGGCCTTCAGGAGCTCAGCGTGTTTTTCTCAGAGGGACTCTTGGATTGGATCAAATAGATCTCTAGGTAGGGAAATATCTTAGTCTTCAGCTTGCAATTCTTTCAGCAGGTAGCATTGCAGGCAACATGGCCACAAAGCTTTTCTGACAGGGTTCTTTGTGCTGCATGAACCACTATCATGGTGTCATGTGGTCCCCTCTGTGTCCTCCTTTCTCTAGAGCTCACACCATGCTGAGCATCTAGCTTTCTTTGTACAGTTAGCTTTTATAACTGTAACCAGTGAGGATAACACAGTGACCAATGGCAAGTCATGCCTGAAGTAGTGATACCAGGGACAAACCCTGGCTGTCAGTATTCTTGGGTTCTTCCATTCCTGATGTGAAAGCATGGGATGAGGAAAGGAGAAGGGAAGGGAGAAAGATATACTCGCCCATATATCTAGGATAGCTTAGATAATTGTACTGCTGGTTTCTACTGCTTTCTGAATGGAGCAATTAATACTTGATTCTTGTGCTTTTATAAATTGTACCAATTTTTCATGTTTATATATGGTAATCTAAAGACATTATGTGAAGATATACAATATGAATATTAGTCATTTCCCATTTTTTCAGTGAAATTTTATATCTTTTTTTAACATTTCATATTGCTTTTAATATATGAGACACTAGAAGAAACATGTGAACTTAGCAGTATGGGTTGTGTTTGCTTTGTAGAGAAAGTCTTCTCAAACCAGACAGACCATGATTAAACCTGATGATGTAATCTCGGTGATAGGCCCAAAGTATATATACCTTCTGGTTAGGGGAACTCGAGTATAAAGCATGTCCTTGGATCTCGTATTACCTAATACCTAAGGACAGAGTGTTTGTGGTTATGGGCCGAGTCTCCAAAGATGCAGAGTTGAGTCTTTATCATGGATGTCTATTTGCAGAGCTTTGAGAAATACCTTACAACTGCAACCTTTATAATGGGCCGAGGAACATACTCATTATGGAAGATTTGGAGACTTCTGGTAAAAAAAACTCACGGTTTTATTATGAATATTCTGATTCTTCTATTGTTGCTTAACTGTCAAATAGCACTATCTTGGACCATCTTCAACAGCTGTAGGTCTCTTTAGAAGCCTGTATGCAGTTGCTGAATTTGGGTGTTTCAGACCCTTTAAATGTTAGCATACTGCAACTGGACATGGTCCCTGCTGCTTTATGCCACTTACTGGCTCACAACTTGCCTCCTTACACTTTTTCTGGAGCCCGTCTTGATTATGGATGCCTGAACCACTCATACCACAAAATCAAAAGATGTGTTTCCCACATTGAAATCATTCTAGAAAGCAGCATTATTTTCCTCCAGTTCTTTGCATGGTATAGCTCTTCTGTTTTACTAGTGATGGAGGCATGAATTTGAGGAACTTTTATGAGAAACAGGCTTTGTCAGCTGCTTTTGTTACTGGCTGTCTTCATTCTGCTTTAAAAGCTAAGTTTTCTAACAGAGTCAAAAGTTTGTATCGTGTTTTCATTTCTAAGGAGTGAGAGATGCACATAGGGCAGAAGCCATCTGGCCTGTTTAACCTCATTCTCCATCATCACGTGAGGCTGCTTCCCAGGCTCCAAAGACTTTGCACACCTCACTCTGCTTTCTGGGCCAATGAGCTTGCAGGAGTTGGATTTTCTATTCACACTCAGTGGCCTTTCAATGTTCCTAGACAGAGCTTCCTGTATCTCCTGTCCCTTGAAGGAATGTCTAACACTTGAAAGCCCAAGACTGACTGAATTTTCTTCACTAGGTTATTTTTCAATAGAATTTTGCTTCCTAGGTCTTGAGGTCTCTTGATCATACAGTTGGGTCCAGTGTCCTCAGGGACCTGATTATTCTAGTTTCTCTTTAGCTTATAAGGATTTAGTTTGTAGACTTGCTGCTTGCACATGCTAGAGTATCATTAGTAGCACTTAGAGGACATGACAGTGACAGTGATTTAAATGTAAGTAACAGTGAGTAAGTGTATTGAGGACAAGGCTGAAGTTGATGTTCACTTTCAGGAATGTTTTCCTTGTGACTCATGAGACTATATATTTAAAGGAATGAAGAGATATCCCACATTGGTTGTCTTCAAATCGTCTTCAGCTATGATTAATATCTGAGAATCCCAGTCTCAATTAGATACTGACTTGGCTGTTGGCCCAAGGACCCTCCTGCTAGGTATCCTCTTACATTAGTGTCAATTGAGAGACAGTGACACACATAGTGCAGAAAGAAGAGCCTAAGTCCTGAGCGCTTCAGTGCCAGTGACGTCCACATCCCATGTGAGTCCAGGCTGTGTGCATCTCTGGATGGTGCTTGGATGTCATAGCTGGTAGCAGGTGAGGCTTCCTAGAAACCACACCCCAGGGAATCCTCATGATGCTCTGTTTACCACAGCTGAGCATCTGTATTAGATTAAGTTTTTACTCGTTAGTCACCAGAAGATCTTCAAGTAGAATGTTTGCCTAAGTCACACTCATTTAACTCACAATGCAGCACAGGGCAAAAGCCCCTTGTAGAAACAGTTCCTTGTCCTTTTTTTTTTTCTCAGTGAAGGGCACTTTCCTGAATTTTTCTCTGAAAAGAAGTCTAGAACAATGATTCTCTCACTATGATACATGCTTGAGATGCATGTGGAAGACCCAAATTTAAAAAGTAAACCTCTATTCTAGGCATTTTACTATAAATCTCAGAAATGAAAATTTTGACCTGTGTTTGACTTTAGGAAATACCCTATTGCCTTGCTACTGATATCCAGGGTTAATGATGCAAAATTGTATATTAAATCAAAATTAATTTTATGGCGATGTCATGAATAATGAGGATTCACTTTTTAATACCAGATTACCCTGGTCAAGGTAGGATATGAACTCTCTGAGATGGCCTCTTCCTTTAAAGTTTTCTTCCTTTATCTAAATTGCCGAGGTTCTAAGCCACTGTCTATAGCTTTGGGAACACACTCCTTCCCTGAGTGATGCACCAATGAGATTTTTGCTGTAGAACCTATTTACACTGGTAATACGGTATCTCTTGCATCCACTATATTATCCTCCTGTGGGCTGGAGTGTAAAGCACATAAGAGTTGACTTTCATGTATTAGAAATATTTGAGCTTGTGAACAGCTGCCACCCAATTCTTTCTTTCCACAGTAAGAGTTCTGAAAGTTAAAGGACTTGTTTGCTTGTGCTTGACTGACAAGGGCTTGTTCTATTCTCATAGCAGCAGTATCTTAACAAAAGTACTCTTTTATTGAGAGTTTTTAATGGCTTCTTAATGTCTGCTTTTTGTTTTTTTACTTGTTTGCCTTTTGTTGGGTGAAAGATAAATACCTTCACAAGTCTCCTTAACGAGATGAAATGAGACATCAGAGTTACTGACCAAGTTAATGTGGGAACATTAGGCACAAGGAATGCAGTACAGAATGTCTTAATGGGAATGGTGTTCACTTCTTTAAGGGTTCTTTATCCAAGACAAGCTAGCCATGGTGAGTGCCTGGGCAAAGCATCTGTTTTATACTCGAAATAACTGAATCCTGTGTAGAGGAGATTCATGCAGCTGGGTATGATTTTTCTTCTGTGTCCCCTGGAATTATCCTGGATATCAACGACTAGACAAGAATACAAACACATTTGAAGAGGAAAATGTTAAAAGGCCCAGGCCAATTGCTGCCTAGTAGAAGTTCTGTGAATATGGTTGACCCTTTTGCACTAGCAAAGAGGATGAATGAAACATGTTATGGATAAAATAGACTTAGAAACGTCCCATGTAATTCTCCTAAAGAGTACTGTTGTGTGAATTCTCCAAAGAGAGATAAGCAGAGGTTTCTATGTCTTCTTCACAGCATGACATCCTCTTCTGATATCTTGAGTTTGACTTTTTCATCTGAAAGTTTCATCTGTCTCAGTGTTAGTGCTTATCTTTTCTCATTGTCTCCTGTAAAACTGGTTAAAACCTGGTTTTCCTGGATCTGGGTGAATAACTTAATGTACATGTTCCCTGCAAGTTTTGACAGCGTCCCACTTCTGAGGTCTGTCAGTAGCTATGAAGACATCCTCCCTTTCCAATGATAGAACGTTGAGAAGAGCCTAAGAGTTTGCTTACTTTTCGTAGTTGTATTCCAATATGTGGTAAATCCAAAAATGAGCAGTCTGATGATATTTGTCTTCTAATGTCAATCATGAAAACTAGGGAGTGAAAGGTCCAATGTCACCAGATGGTGGACTCATCAATCATCATCATGTTTTCTTCTAAGTGAATATTGTTATCCCAGAAACTTTGGGGTCAACAATGATCACTGTCTATCTTTGCATCCTCCCCAGTCCAAAGTGTAGGCCCTGAAATGTGCATCATCAGATGGTAGTGCGGTCCTATTCAGCTTCCTCAAGACAGAGCTGCTCTTAGGGTGTGCAAGGGTCTGCTGAGCTTCCCAAGCATTCTCAGGGTGATTTAGTAATCTGTGCTCAAAATGTTCCTTGGGTGGAAGTGGATGAAACAAAGGCTGCATAAAGGATGAGTTCAGGAATTTCACAAGTGTTATTCATAATGAATGCTTAACTGAATGCAGGAGAAACTACCTGACTCTCAGGTGTCTGTGATAGTCCCAAGATCAGGAGGTCACCTGAGGGAAAGGCTGCTGTCCTCTACTTTATTGTCTTTAGCAGGCAGCATAGTTATTATCCATAAACTATGTACAGGTTGTGATGATCAATTTTTAAAATTGGGCAATATCACTTACATGGGCTGAATTTGCATCTGAAAGACTTGCAGACCTCCTCAGGTCTTCGAGTACATACGACAGTGTCTCAGTGCTCACTTGGGATTGTTTATGGTATTGTCTGAAAATGGAGGCCATCACTAAACTCGAGGATAGGGACAATTCTTCATGAAACTAATGAAGCAGCAGAAGGATTCAAACCATTGAGCAAAGAAAGTGGTCTGTTATGGAGTTACACTTCAATTTCATGTTTTATGATGCTCCACTTGGTAGTTTTCTGTGAGCAACTTGCTCTTAATGAACTGGGTGGTATCTGAGCCATCAGCTATTTTATTTGGTCCTATTGTCAGTCTTCACCTCTAGCAGAGCCCATCAGTAAGACAGAAATTCTTGCACTGAAATTATTATGTGGCCTAATCAAGTACCCCACTTGTGTGTGAGCTCTGGTTTCTCTTTTGCATTGCATCATGCTGCTTGGAACCTCTGTTAATCATAGGCAAAGAGATGGGGTCTAACCCTCATGTTCCACATGGATGAAGGCACCTTGTGCTTATCGGAAGCCTTCCCTTCCTCTGGCATGTCCTTCAAGGGTACAGTTTATAGTGTCCTTGATAAATAGGTTTGAGCATCAGTTCAATGTATATGTACATTCAAGCTGTGTGTTGCTTGGAATATGTAAACAGAATGCATACACTATCATACTTCCTCCTGCCTCATGGTCAGGAATAAGATATAGCACCTGCAAGCCAGGTGGATATATTCATGTGTTTAAGTTTGATATAAAAGGCCTGGGGGCTGGTGAGGCAGCAGATTTAATATGTACTTTGGCAAGTGCAGGGACCAGAATTAGATTCCAGATCCTGCATGGCATGCCAGCCCTGCCTCTGGGGCACAATGAGCCAATGACAGAATGCTTAATGGAAAAGTTAAGATGTGGTGGCACACACCTATAATCCCAGCGCTGAGGAGGCTGAAAACAGGACCACTGTGAGTCCCAGCTGCATAGTGAGACACTATGCCAAATACATACATTTTTTGAAAAGTGAAAAACCTGAGCTTTTTGTGGGTGGCAGTCTTGCAACTTCTCATATTTGTATGTCTTTCTGAGCCATTAAGTCTCTTGATTCTTGCTGTTCAACAATAAAGTCTAACGACATCTTCTGCAATATGGAGCAGAGTGTGGGAAATTCACTATTAAGTTCTAAGTACTGGGAAATAGTGGACACAACAGGCATTGACCCAACAGTGAGTCAAAGAAGGGATGCTGTTGCTGCCAACGAAGGCAATGTCAGCATGTGAGGTCACTGCCCAACACTTGCTTGTCTGCTGTGCATTTTGTGTTTAATATTACCAGATAAATGAGCTTAAAGTATGCTAGTGTTTTTCATCCAAAGATGAATGTTTGAACTCTGTCACTTAGACATTCTTTCCTTAGTCTTTCCTGCGCTATGGTCATTTGAAAAGAAAGGTACTGTCATTGAATGTAACTCTAGCAATGTATTATCAGGTAGCTTATAAGGTACCTTTTATGTGTAAATGACCATTATTTAGGTTTTCATGTTCTTTGGGACAGAGCTCAACTTCACATCATACACGAAGAAAGATATTTTTTGTATTTCGAGATTCATGAACAGTGTTTTGTGCATTGAGTGTTCTTTCACTAATTTTTAGTTTTATCCTAAGTACATTGTATACTTTAATGCTATTTCACTGTATGAACCAGTGCTCAGTGGCTTCTGGAACTTACCACATAAAATTAAACAACATTTCCTCCTATAAGTGCTCCACTGACTTCTCCAGTGTTTTCCTTGCATCTTGTTATGAGAGGGTTTTATGAGGAGCTGCTACACTTTCTGCTGCAAACTGCAGAGTTCATTCCTAAATATGCCTTGCAAGGCAGGGTCCAGTGGTTGTCTGAAGCTCAGGCTTGTCTCAGAGGAACTGTGCATATGACTAATATGTATTTGGCTGGGATTTTGACTCCCAATAAACTGCAGGTGCTTGATATGATCTTATTCCTGAAACTCAAAAATGTAAACATTCCTTTTTCCTGTACAATGTGACATCACATTGCCTTTGTCAAAAAGAGTGTATTTTTCCCTTGAAATCACAACCATGTATGTTAATGAACATTAAGGTTGTGTTTATTGATTAGGAGGTCAAACTCCTTTGTAGTGATCAGTAGACTGTTTTGTCTTATGCTGGAAAATCTCTTTCTTATGGTTTTCTGGTTAAACAGAACCAACGGATATAAAGATGTAGAATCACTTATGGATGAATTGGTTCACAAATATATGTAAGTTGACAAGCCCTGAGCTAGGCCAGCTACAATGTGGAGAGCCAGAAGCCCAGAGGAGTACGTCTATCTCAGTGTGACAGCCTGACATCCGGGTGTACATATGACTTATTTGGAGGCTGCAGGCCTGAAAATGAAGACCTCTGATGTCTAAAGACAGGAGAAGATAAATGTGCTGATCTCAGTTTAGGAGAGTAATAATTGTGCCTTGGTGGTTCCTTTTACTACGGTCATCTGCACTGGATAACTTCCACTGTCATTTGTCATGATAGACCTGTACACACTCTAGCGATTGAAATAGGAATGTCTTGCAGGTAAATTCTCACAATCCAGAAATTTGCTGTATGTCTGGCAGTCTTTGTCCTGTTAAACAGGAACATAAAATTAAACCTGAAAAATTCCAAGCATTGATGTTCTTGTGAGCTTCGGTAAGCCTGGAGCCTGATCCTTATGGAGAGTGTAGTCAACTTCTAAGCCTTCTGGAGTCACAGGATGGAGTTGCAGGTTTCCATGTCTCTGCATATCTCACTCTCTCAGCACAAACTTAGAATCAACCTCATTTACTAAGCAGAAACATAGCCTCATTGTTAGACAGTTGCTGCTGATTTCTATGTATAAACTCTAAAGAAGACTCTTTCTATTGGGTGATCTTGAGTTAGTCAACCAGAGAGAATCTCTGAGAAGAGAGTTTTGACCGGGAGATGCCAGCCAGATGAAGTGGTGAGGAGCATCTGGTTCAGGAATTTGTGCAGACATTGAAATTCAGTTTGTGCAATGGTGCCATAGTCACCAACAATGCAATGTTTGTTTCTTCAACGTGACTATTTTGGAGCACAGGATCCACATGTGACATCTTTAGGTGCCATGAAAACTCACTGTTTTCTTTAATACACAAATCCTAGATTATTACAAGCATGTGATCAATTTTGTAATGTTTTTGACCATGCTGGAGTGTCCTTTCCTTTTATGTGGGCATTGATTCTATATTGAGAGCCTTAGGGCACCATTCTGTGAATGCTGTTTGTTCAGGGCTGCTCCAGAGAAGCTCTTGTGAGGGCGTCTGTCGACTAGTGACCATAAATCTGTGTGTGAAGCTTGTTATGCAGGCTTAGATGGTTGTACTTTGGCTAGTGTTTGGCTCTTATGTGCCTGGTATTCAGAGGTGTTTCTCCTACAATACATGAAGTAAAAGTATCACTGAATGTTCACTAGGATGAATTATTGCTCAGAGTAATCTGGATTCCACCCCACATTGCCACATATTTGATCCTCGGATCTGAGTATCCTGACACAAATGGGCATCTTCTGAACACATTCCAAGGATAAATCAAGGTCTGAATACAGGAACTTGGAACCAGTATCTCTGCTAATCTGTTGGATACCTTTGCTAGACAAAAGGTGGTCTCAGTCTCAAGATCCTGTCCGAAGGATAATATTGAGCTCATCTGCCAGTGACAACCTGGGACTTGGAGCAGACAGGATTCTACAGCCATCTGGGTCATCATAAAACCATGACTACAGGGCTCACTTGACTTTAATTGGGGGAACAATGACCCAGAGCCTCTTTCATTGAGATGACATCCACGGGCTCAGTGCAGCTTAACAGTACACAGCTCTGCATCTGAAATGCTGAGTTGTGACTTTAGAGGGAGAAAACTGATGATTTATTCTGGACAGTTCAGATCCAAAGGAGTGGAAGGCTGGTATATAATGCAATGAAGTGATGGTTTGAGTCTGAAACTATTTCCTCATGTTTATGAAAATGTATCTAGAAGGTTTGCCATGCCTGTCCTAAGCCAAGCCCAACCTAGGTGATGGGCAACTTGCCTCCCTGTCCTTATGATATGATAATGTTCCAAAGATATTTTGCTCTGATATTTGGTAATCAATGTTTTTTTGTCTCACTGGCATTTAGGACCATCATGCAAGCTGCTTCTGGTCTTAGTTCTCCATGTTGACTCTCTGGCAATCTTGTATTTTTCTAAAAAAAAAAAAAAAAAAAAAATCGTTCCCATCTGAGAATATTTGAGTTGGATGCAAAGAGTTTTCTGCCTTCTAGCTTCCCAAGGAGGATTGCTTCTGTGGGTAGTAATCCTGGGCAGCATTCCAGACTGTTTAATGCACAGTGCTCACTGTGGCCACAGCATCTTTTCCAAGATTTCCATTCCTGTGTTTCTCAACACAAGGCCTCCAGCTATGGCCTCCATCTATGGCCTCCAGAGGTGTGATGAGGGCTGAGTTTAGGAGCCCAGTGCTATGAGTTCCAGGGCTGGTGTCTCCCATATGTGAACCTGTTGCCTAGCACGAAGGCAGAGCTGCTCTCTGCTGCTGGATTGGTGGGTCCTGAGGCTCTTGGTCCTCAGAAGAACCCTAAAAGTGGCCATCTTTGATATGGTGAGTGGAAGGAGGGGCACAGAGTAAATGTAAAGCTGACAAACATTTGGTTTCCTTCCCAACCGAGGAGAAGCCAGTGGTCTTCTGGCTTCCAGTATTCACGTGTGCTCACCTACAATTATTCTGAGGAGATTAATGAGCCTGTCATGTTGATTAATATCTACTACAATTTCATTCATTTTTGTACAATAACTTATGTGGACTTTAATAGACTAGACACAAGTAAAATTTTAAATATTTTCTAACCATAATGTAATTGAAGCACTTTGTTTTAAAGAAATATAACATTCCGATCCAAGTTATTATCTCAAGGAGCTCTATAAGTGTGAATTTCATAAATGAATCATTCCTTGAAACATAGTATGACTGAGCTAGGGATGGTATACCCATTCCAAACATGATGAAGCAGAATGGAAAATATTTAGTCTCATGGCATACATAGTTTTGATACAGAAAGAACTAAACCAGCGTCATTTTGTGCACTAGTCCTGTACTGGATCTCAAAACTTAACAAGCAACAGTGGTGGCAGGTTGCAGAGCCTCATTTCTGCTATTTTATCATCAGCTAGTGGTGTCCATCCATTGTCTCTAAATTGAGAAAACCTTCCCTGGACAATGTCACCCTTGTTTCTTTATCCATAGCTGAACTGCTAAGTTCTGCACAAAGGACTGAGAAAGACGTTCATCTTAGCTATAGCTTCAGGAGGCCAAGCACAGTGTCAGCAGAAGAGAAACTGAATTCTTGATTGGCCGTTTTTGTCTCATGGGCAAGCCCTCATGACTGTAGTCTGGGTATCATTCTGGAGCCAGGAATTCCTTCCATGGTAAATGATCCTGTCCCCTGAAATCTGTGTGCTACTTGCTTCTTTCCAGCTGGAGTTGTGTCAACATTGACAAGCTCTGATGCCAGGTCTGGGGACCTGCTCAATCGAGAATGCCACCTGTTCTCCTGCTAGGGGAGAGATGCAGACAGACATGGTGCTTAGTGTGAATGAGCCTTTCGTGCACCAAAGTGAGATTTGAGTCCCTTGGCAAACAGGAAAGTGTGTCCCACAGGTTTCAGAAGATTGCAGAGAGTGCGTCCTGTGGAAAGGTGTGGTGTGGTGGGCCCCTCCAGTGTGCTGACCTCTGGTTTGCACCTTGAAACAGAGAAAGTGTCTGAGGTCAGGCTGCTTTTCTATTTTACCTGTATATTCACTTAGAATGTTGTGATTCCAGTGAATTGGATTTCATGAAACAATTTGGGAAGAGAGTGAGTAGGTATCAGTTTTGCAGAAGGAGGTAGGGCCATGGTGTGTGGTATGACTCAAAAATGCATGTAATACATTACTGTAGAAATGACCGACTGACTTAAGTTGATGAAAACACAAAATTAAGAAACTACAAAGTGGAGAAAGCCTAATGCATTCTTTAAAATAATTGCTTCAGAATCGGGAATGAGGACAATACTAATATATACTGGCTATGATAATCCAAACAAAACTCATTTACACAGTAAGGGCTTCAGCTTTTTAGTGGTTCCAAAGAATACATGAAAAAAAAATATACTAAGCACACACTGACCTTTTAAACAAATGCCCAGGAGGCACCTACTTGATCCATGCAAAGATCGTTCTCCTAGAAATCTCACCCTGCTGTGAGTGTTGGCATCTAGTGGTGTGGAGGAGACATAATCCTATAGCTGTGTACAGTGTTGCAGCAGGACCTCTCCTAATGGGGCACTATCAGAAAAAGTATTATGTCAGAAAGTTCAAAATTATGCAAAGAACTTTGGGACAACATGCTTTTCCTAGAAAACTCTCAGCTCTGTCGCTGCCTCTTCAATGTGAGTTCCTTGAGATCTTTCTACATCCCCAGATGGCTGGTCGCTGACCAGATTCCCCAGGGAGCAGTTGCCAGGGGCATGTGTGGATGTTTGAACATCTGCTTCAGCACAGTGGACATCTGGATACTCCTACAGTACTATTGGAAGTTCCTGACCTAAGTTAGGAGGGCTCCGGTGGCTCCATCTTCTTAGTATGTGGAGGAGAGGATGATGTTGGAGTGACTGTCACCATGAGAACTATAATGGAGACAACTGGGAAGGTGACATAAGTGCCTCGTGAGAGGCCATTACTCCATGTCCTGGCCCGTGGACCATTCTCTGTTATAGCTTGGAACATCTGCAGTATTTGTTGCTGTTGCAGATCCTCCCTGCTGTCATAGTCTCCTGATATATTACCAAGGGGCCCCACTGGACAAGGCTTTGTACATGTCACCACTTCCTGAAGCACCAGTTTGTTCAGACATAGTGAACATGGCTGAGGTTTTCTGCTCCATGACCTAATCCAGCAGCCATTGGTTGCCAGGAGCTGAGTGCCTCGGACCTTAACGCTGGTGGGCTTGGCTGACTTGCTAGGAGAAATCCAGAGCTATGGAGCTGCTGAGTCAGTACTTTCATATACAGGCTCCAGACTGTACTTTGAGATGGTCTTCTGTGGTGTGAGTTGAAATGGCACACTGCTCTCATCTAATTCTCCCTCTACTTTCTAACTTGAAGAATTTTGTCACACAAGGGCATTTGCAAAGCTGTTGATAGTGGGACTTTTGCTAGCAGCAGCTTCTTCCAGGCTTTCCTTCTGCAGTCATTTATCCTGAGGTGTCCATATGAAGGTTATCTCCAAGTCATCATATTCATAATAGCAGACCAAAACTTAAATCACAGCTTCGAATGGATGCTTGTCATCTGCTGAACATTAGAGATTTCAGTTTGTCAGTATGTCACTAGGAATGTTCCTCTCTATGTAGATGCCAGGGTCTTGGATTATTGTGGGCAAACAAGCCTGAGACCCCATTCCCTGGCTTGCACAACTGAGATGGCAAATTCAGTGTTGAAGCCTTCTCTTCCATGGGCCTCCCTTACTGTGCTGAAGAAGTGAGCTCTGGGATGTGCACTCTCAGTACTGGTAGTAAGGTCAGGTCATGCTTCTGGTCCATGAAGAAGTTTGTGTTCTGCCCTGATTTTTTTCATGGAAGTTTGACCATGCTGCTCTCCTTGACACTGGTTTATCTTCTCCTTTTTATGAAAGTGGCTTTGAATGACTTGATTAGGAAAAAGCATACTGAAGTTTTCCAACTAGGAAAATGATTCTGTGTGGTGCAAAGTCAAGATCTGGAGCCTTGTGGTGTCCACGTTGTTTTTTGCTGATGATACAAATCAGGTTTCATTCCTTCTGGCAATGTTTGGTTCCTCTTGATAGTGTTGATTCAGAGTTGTAAGTGGAGCATTTTCCTAGAGTATTTCTAGAGATAGTGAGCTAGATCCTAGTCTACGTTGTCCTTGTGAATCATCTGATGTGAATCAACAGTAACTATATCACACTCAGCCTTGGATATGCCAAGAACTTTTGTAAGTTCTCACAAAAGTCAAGCACTTTATCTAACATCTCAATTTATATTGGTAAAAATCTGTAGAGAACCAGCCCGTTAGTTGATCACCTGGTCAGGGGGGCAAACAATGATGAAAGATAAAAAAATTAGGTTAGAATGCAGCCACCAGGGGCCTCTTGCCTGTTGTGGACATGTTCGCCTATGATACCTATAGGGTTTTGTTCCTTCTGGCAGTGTTTTGGGTTCCTCTTGACAGTGACATATACTCTTGCCTTTTAATGAAGTAGTGACAGCCACAGAAGGTGGTTCATGTTGTAGTTCTCTAGCTTGTGGTCACAAGGTCATATATGCACACCAATGTGTAATCAAAATATTTTCTAATCCTCCATTAACATCTAAGTCCCCAGAGCAAGGATGGCCAGGAAAATAGCAAAGCTTGTGGGAAAACAGCCTAGTGATGTTGAGAGGATGCCTGCTTTCTTCCCAGTCTGTGTTTCTTCTTGCCAGAGAAGATGTGCTCCTCGGTGTATAAAAGAAGCACACAGCACAACATTCTCCCATCCTTTAAAGGCATCTATGACTGCCTGCATGGGTACACTGGAGGAATAAGAAGGATGGATTAAACATTTTTGGGCCTACTGAACACTGATTCAGAAGTAACACTGTTTCCAGGGCATCCAAACTGTCATTGAAACACCCCACCCACACTAGGTTGGTGAGCAAAGGTCTGGCTAACAGTGGTCCTGTGGGTCATCAAAGCTTTTCCACATTCTAAAATGCATAACTTGGAGAGGGAGAGGAAGAGGAAGAGAGAGATGATAGTGCGATATAGATTTGATAGTTGGCGGAATCCACCTAGTGGCTGTCTTATTAGTGATATTATGACCAAAAAAGGCCAAATGGATACCATGGGAGTTACTGGTAGAACAACGAAAACCAATATTGTATCCCTGGTGGAACTAGAGCTTGGCGCCACTCTTAAGGAAATGAAGAATGCAGGAGTGGACATCCCCAAATCTCAACTAAATTCACTTGTTGGGCCTGTCTGGGAGGTATATGGGTCACGGAGCGAGTTGGTGCATTACTCTGCCAATTCATGGGCTGTGATCTGTAGTTTGTCAGAATGATCAGGAAGTATAGAAAATACATAAGGAAAAAGGGGGAAAATCCTGAGGAAGAGGATAGATCTCTTCATATGGATGAAGGATGTGCAAATATTTATATCCTATGTAAATGCTTACCACAAGTGACCTCTCTAGACTTTAACAAGTGGATAAAATGACCTACTCCATATCTACTGGGAACATTTCTTCAGCAATCCTGCCATTGCCCATAGTCTCATGAGCAGAGTGGCCATGCAGCATGGGTGAAGGTCATACATGGCCTCAGCAGCATGTACTTCTCAATCTGGTTTGGCTCTAGCCACTGCTGAATGCCCAGTATGCCAGCAGTAGAGACCAGTGCTGAGTCACAATACGGCATCATTCTGAAAGGTGATCAACATGCAACCTATTTTGATCACTTCCATAATGAAAAGAACTATACTTTGTCCTTAATGGCATAAACACTGAACCTGGATATGTGTTTGCCTTCTCTTCATGTAATGCTGCTTCCAAACCTTTGCCTGTGGGCCCTAGTATGTCTCATCCACTGTCAAGGAATTGTAGCGCAGCTTCCGGGCAAGCAACACATTTTATGGCCAGTAAAAGGAGGCAGTAAGCTCATGCTCATGAAATTCAGTGGTTTCTCATCATGCAGAAGTGGCCCAACTGATAGAAACTTGGAATTGTATTATAACAATACAGTGCTAGTGTCAGCTATGTGCCCATAGCTTGCAGGGTTGGGGTAGATTATTCAGAATGTCATGTACACATTGTGTCAGCATCCATTATAAGTTCCATGTCTAGGATTTATAGTTCCAAAAATCGATGGCCAGAAGTGGGAATGTTACCATTCACCATTAACCCTGATGATTCACTAGCAAACATTTGTTTTATGTTTCTGTGACCTTGTGCTCGTCTGTCTTTAGAGTCTTTGTCCCAGAAGGAAGAAGGGCTTCTACAGGGAGGCAGAGCAATGATGCCATTAAACTGGAAGCTAATATTTCCCTTGATCATGTAGGTCTCCCCATGCCTGTGAGAAAACAAGATGAAAAGGGTGTCATACAGCTGGCAGGGATGATTAACATACACTATCGAGAGAAGATTTGAGTGTCACTTCACATTGGCGCAAAGAAACAATGGATGTGTGCACTAGATCTCTTAGGATACCTCTTAGTACTGCTAGACCTCGTAATGACTCCGTCTTTGAAGATAGACACATTATCCAGAACCTTCAGTAATGATTGTATAGGTCACCCAGGGAAAGAAATAAGACCCTGGAGGTTATCATAATGCTGTGGTGGTTGGTGAAGGCCAAGGAAATAGAGTGGATTGTAAAATCTATTTCTAAATCTGAAGTATGGCTAAATTACAGATTTGAGGTTATAACTGTAAGAGTTCTCGTCAATATGCACAGGAATAATATTGGACTTAATATTGGTTTTTAAAGATTTTTAAAACTGTGTTACAAAGTTCAAGTGGTATAATGTTTACTATAAGAATCACCCAAAGAAAACTTACATTCTGTTTTGCAGAGGGAATAGTATATTTTTTCAAAATTGTTATACCACGTTGGGCATAATTATGAGTTCACCTTTGGATCATGGTTTTAATAAGTGTGTCTGGTAGTCAGATTTATGATGTGGCTTGTGTTGGTTGGCTGCTTGTGGCAACTTGAATAAAAAATGCTCAACTAAATTGCCTCCATAGTTCTGGGAAGAATTGAAAATTAAATGGTATAAAGGGAAGTGGAGAAGGAAAAATTGCTTTTGCTTCCTTTGGAGACTCCCCCGTCATCACCTTTTCCTTCAAAGGCATCACCTGGCATGAGTACACACTCTTTGGGCTCTTTTGCAGACCCTTAAGGCTCCTGAAACAGAGCCACATGGAATACTATAGAGAGCTTCGGTTCTCTGTCACCTTTGGGTCTCTACGGTGCCAATAGACCTTTTGCATTCTTGTGCACCAGACTCTGCAGTTCACTATTGTAAGCCAATCTTACAAATTGTTATTAATTTAGAAACCTTGTTTTCCTCTAGTGACTCCTGACTGATGCCCCATAGTGGTCCCATTAAAGGCTTTAGTTCTAATTCCTGAGGCAAAGTCTCTTGTCCATGCATTGCATCTTTTAGGACCCCTTAGCGGTAGATGTTGGAATTTGAAACAGCATTGCTCTGGAGGCTCCTGAACGAAGGATATGAGGGCAGACTTTCAGAAGAAGTCAGTTTCAGAATGAATTCAGTGAGCACAGATAGAAAGTGACTGGAAATTGTGATAGACATGTTGAGTCACCAGGGGGGATACATTGGCCCTGATGGCTTATAGGCTGACAGTCCCTGGGCCTCCTGGGGTATCAGTGTGTGCTGATTCAGGGGAGCTTTGTGTTACATGTTGACCATGAGTTAAAGCACAGCTGCATATCTAAGTCTCCCTCCATATGGGCTTCATTTGATCATCTATACTGCTCGAGTTCTTTGTCTTCACCCTTGGGAGGGAGCAATTATTTCCTTAACCATGTGGCCTTTAGGGAAACCAGTGCATGGAGAGGGTGGTAGAGTAACCAGGATGTTAGAACAGCCTGCTGACTGAATCTCCAGCTATGTGCACATCTCAGCATGGATGAGAAGTCCTATAAAGTGCTGCCAGCTGTGCTTGGCATACCTTTGCTCACTGCCAGTGAAGCAGTTTGGTCTTGCCAACCCACTTGGTGCTAACCTATATTATGCTTGGATAATGGCCATCACATGGCTTTCTTTTATTTAAATTCCATGTTCTGTGTAGAGGTTACTTTACAAATCTGTGTGTACAGTGATCCAGGTAAGATTTCTCACTGGATGATAATTGTGGTGTGATTTTTCAGTTTTATTTTTTATTTTTTGAACTGAACCAGAGCTTGGAACAAATGGACCTGGTGGACATATACAGAGTGTTCCACCCAACCACAGCTGAATACACATTTTTTTCAGCTGCACATGGGTCATTTTCTAAAATAGACCACATAGTAGTCCATAGGTCATGCTTAAGTATATGCAAGAAAACAGAAATTATCCCACGCATATTGTCCAACCACAGTGCAATGAAAATGGAAATAAATGACAAGTAAACCAGATAAACCCACTAAATACAGGGAAATTAAATAACACCCTACTCTGCAATCAATGTGTCACAGATGAAATTAAACAAGAAATCTACAATTCAATGAAAATTCTACCATAATTTATCAGAATTTATGGGATACGATGAAAGCAGTTCTTAGGGAAAATCATAGCTGTGAACTGACGTATTAGCAAAAAAGAATAGAGAAAGACCTTAATTTTGCACCTCTAACATCTAGAAAAGGAAGAGGAAACCAAACCCAGAGCCCAAACACAGGAAGAAATCATAAAGATTAGAGCAGAAATTAATTCAATTGAGATGAAGAAAACAGTTCAAAGATTGAACGAATCAAAAAGCTTTTCATTTGAAAGAATAAATAAAATCACTAAGATCCTAGCTAACCTCATCAGAAAGAGGAAAGAGAAAATTGAAATACAAGCAATAAGGAATGAAAAGGGTGAAATCACCAGAGACCCAGTGGAAATTCAGAAGATCATCAATAGCTACTTTGAGAATCTTTACACTTGCAGAATAGAAGACACAGAAGAAATGGACAGATTCCTCTAAAGGTACAAATTACCAAAATTGAATTAAGAAGATATAACAACTTTCAGTTTTATTCTTAGGGAATTGTCACTTTACGTGTGGGGCCTGGGTTTTTGGGCGTGTCAGGCTTACATCTCCATGATTCTGAAATCTGAGCACTCAGCTTTGTTGTGGCTAAGTTGTGTGCTTTAAGTTTTGTTCCTGGCACAGCTTTCACAGTCCAAGAGCTACACACTGACATGACTTAACTGAAAAGGGCTGTTGGCTGTTTGCTTTAAAAGTCAGAAAACTGTGGTCATATATTTAATTCTGTCGGGGCAGCCATTTCTGTCAACATGGTGTCATGGTTTGAGATTTTTCTATGTTAGAAACACAGGACACGTGTAGAACACATTTTATAGGATTATAATCACTGAGGAAATCATCCACAACGGGTTCAGGAAATCTGTTCACATACTAAAGACTAAAGAACCCAGCTGATGGCCTATATTGTAATATGCAGCATGAGTCCAGCAGAGGACGTAGAGCTAATGGGAATGTCTCTGAGAAATCAGACGAGAAGCCTAGTGACCACAACAAAGACTCTGCCAGGCCTGTTTCATGAATGTGCCCTGGATGGTTCAAAAGGCCAGTGGCAGAAGATAGCAATTCTGTGCCAGTGAGATAAAAGAACTGTGCTTAGCAGGCAGAGGAATCTGAACTAAAGCCAGGAACTGATGCTGAAAGAAGCAGCAGAGCTCCCCTAACAAATGGTACACCCATCCCCAGTGGGAGTGAAGACCTAAATTCCTCAAGAGATGAGGAAATATATGTTGCCATCAGAGTAACATGACCCACTTATCCTCCAGATCTAGGAAGCAGTTTTGAAGATTGGGACCAGAGCTCAGCGAAAATGTACTGTATTTATTATCCATGAATAGAAGAGGGTCTTGCTCCTCCTTTGACAACAACCACCTCCTGCTTAGAACCTTCCAAGGCCGTGTCCCTATTCAGGAGCTAATTGCAGAGAATCAGCCTGCCTGAAATACTGAACTGGAGGAGTGAATGGAAACTAAAGACAGGGAATAGATCATTTTTAAAGAGAAACAGTGGACTCTTGCCTCTTGGGGTCAAAGAGCCCTGAGCATTGGGCTCAACTAACCTTTTCTGCAATTTCATCAAGCAATTTGATGACTAGTCTGCTAGCCTAGTTCACAAAGTCTGCACAAGTGTGTGTCTTCTACATCAACCACTGGTGACTACTTCTCTGCAGGTTTTTTCCCATTTCCAAGGAGGAGAAGCTTAATATTCCCTCCTTGTTTCCACAGAGAAGGTTAAGAGGTCTTCTTCTATCTTCTTGACTGATTATTACCCTCACAGAAAGATCATGCTAGTTTCAAGTCCAGATGATGATCTTCACCGAGAAATGTGTTCAGCTTCACTAGAGACTAAGCTGTGAGCTGTACCAGCACCTTAGAGGGACAGCTCATGGTTTTATGACTTGGGGGATGGTAGGGATGCCTGATGGTGCTTTGTCTTGAAGGTAGACAATGATGTCAGCTGACAGTGAAGGACCAAGCACACTAATCTGAAGGAAGAAGATGCTAGACTGATAATCTCTATTGGGTCCAAGAAAAAGGTCTAAGAATCAATATGCAGATTCTTGAGGGAGGGTTTCAGTGTTTTGCAACACAGTGCAGAGGCTTAAGCTGTATATAGTTTGCCTTTGTTTTCTTAAAGCTATCCATCTTGTTATGGTTTTCTGATGACATGCCATATTTTTATCTGTCCTTGTGCTTGATGTCATTCTGGCCTTTGCAACTGGCTCTTGCCACCCAACTAGGATGACTTCTGTATACTGAAGATGTCAATACTTTTATGATTGATGGCCTGTGAGTGTCTGCTGCTTCAGTGTGATGCCATATCATGAATGTATAAGTCCTTAGGATGTTCATTCCTTTTTGTGGTGTTCTGAATTCTTGCAGGACTCTCACCATTACTATGTAGGAGGTGTGGGAAATGTCATTTAGGCCGAGAGGGACGTGGAGTGTCAATGGTGTCTGCAAATCCCATGTGCATGGGCCCTTCAGGACGTCTAGGACTCATGGCAAGTGACTGTGCTTTAGAGCAGGCAACAAGTGTTGCTTTCATGCACATAATCTTTCTACTGAGTTCAACTATGTCCTTGAAATGAGTCTTGTATTTGAATGTCAATCCATACCATCTGTTTTTTGACTCTCTTGGCATAATTGTGGGGCATGAGCAAGGTAGTTGCTCTGTGGCGTAGGCGGAGGCACCTATAGCGGTGATATTTCATAGCATGCATTATGGTTGAAGATGTGATTTCTTTGTTTTCTTGACCACAATCTTGGATATTCCCAGCTATAGGAAACTGACTGAAAGCATCAAATGATGCATGCTCATAGAAGGCTATGACATCACTTACCTTTTAAAGCCTACCCACAGGACAGTATGTTCTGTTTTGACAATGAGAAAGCCCTTCTTATTGAGTGATTTGACATCTGGTTTTCACTAACTTCCTGAGTTCCGTGGGAGTGATTTATTCTATCTTACTGGAGACTATATTGCAGTGTTTTTCTCTTTCTTTAAGATATTGTAATTCAGATATCCAAAGTACTTGTAAGAAGGCTGGCATATTCTGAGTGCCACATAACTTTTCAGGGGACTGTGGCTTACAAAAGAAACATGGGGTGTTTGTGAAGACTAGGTGGTCATATAGCTTCCAATTAAAGTTTTAAAGAGGGCCGGGTAGATGGCTCAGTGGAATAAGTACAAGGGCCTGAGTTCAATCCCTCATTCTGTCAGAATATAAATGAAAATGAAATTTTAAAGAAAAAAAATATGATTTAGATAAAATTTGAATGGGATGAGCCACCAAAATGAAAGTACATTGAATCTATGGAAACCTGGGAAAATGTTTTCTCGGCAGGCTAGGAATATTCCAAGTATTATCAATGTCCTTTTCCTACTGGTGGATGTTCCCATGTTACATGGAGTACATCTTTTGACAGCTATGAAGCACGCAGACAGATTCAATGACCTGGCAAAGACATTTCTGGAAGTTTCAGTTCATATAAAGCATATCTCATGTATGGTACAGTCCTGCAGTCCTAGCACACTGCATATGCCCCAAACATGATTAGAATGCCCATCCAGCTGTTTTGCGAAGGCAACATTTATGTTCCTGATCCTCACTGTGTATGTGCTAAAGAATATCCAGGGAACATGGTATTCCATGAAGGGGGACATCAGACAACACGTCACCTTGGCAACTGTTCCATTCTGTGGACCAAATTGGATTAATTCTCACAACTCTGAGTGTGGTAAGCTACGGATGGAGAAGGAAGACTTCAGAGACCATGCTGATGGCATAGATCCATTTTATTGCAGAAGCAGCTGCAATAAAATGTGTATATATACACTGTATATATATATGTGTATATATACACTGAGGGTAGGAAGCGTGGGAGTGGGCAAATGGTGGGGTGGAAAAGGGCTGCTCTTCTCCCAATAACTTCAGCCCAGTATGCTTAGTGATCTGGCCCCTGGAGTGTGCTCTACATATGCTCCTCAGTGATGGCAGTGAGCATAGCCTCTGGCCCTGACATGCCCACATTTGAGAACCACTTGAATCAAAATTGGGGTATATTTTAAAGAGAAATCCATGAAGAGGATGCTGGTTGTGATAAAACTAGTTTTATGCTAGTTGCGCTGTCTCAGAGCTGTGAACTCTATTATTAGTCCTTTTCCTACTGCTGACACAAAGTGCCTAAAGCTGCAGCCTAGAGGACAGTCCTTTGTTGGCAATTCCTGAAGGTGAAGTTGGACCAGTGACTTCAGTCCACGTAGTCCACAGGAGTTGAGGCTACAATGGCATGATGGGGAAGAGCAGCTTAATTCATGGTATTGTGCCAGCAGAAAGGGACAGAGCGAGAACTGTGCTGTCCAGCGACTAGCACCTAGAATCCACCTTGCTATGGGCCCAGTTCCTAATAGCACCTTCAGCTGTGCACTGATTCATCTATTGAGAACTAAATATTGCCACTGATTTGATCCCCTCACAGCCCCACCTCTGAACAGTTGAGACATTGAGGGTGTGCTTTAGATCTAAATAGTAGCATTGTGTGGCTGCATCATGCTGCCTTCTGAAGACAATGCCCATCAATGTCTTGACCTCCTTTCTACCTCCTGCAAGGCTTCAGCTCCTAAATAGCACATTAGCCCAAACTCACTTCACAGATTAGTCCACGGTGTGTGGTATCTCCATTCTCCATCTCCTTAGGGAAGCTCAACCTCCTGATGATGGGAAACCTTAGTCCTTTACACTCAGGCACCTCGCCCTCTTCTGCTAGCATTCAGATCTGCCCGGCTCTCCTATCTCCTTTGTGGGTCTCTTCCTAGAAGTATCTATGCTGGCTCACTATGACCTGCTAGACTCTGTGCTTCCCTGCCCACTGCAGCAGCATTTGGAAAGGACTACCAAGCAATAATGAAGTGCTGTTCTACACAGCTGTGGCTCTCTAGGCCTGGATTTCCTGGCTTATCCAGTCCAACACCTATGTCAAGATAGTCACTCTACCTTTGTCATGTTGGCACAAGGCACCAAAAGTGTACCTGGGAGAAAAACTATTATCATGATCTGTATGTTGAGAGGTGTTGACTCCCAAATTTGCTTGGACAGAGTCATGCACTCTTTGACAGATTCCTTGAATGATGACAAGTGGTCATTTGCTGCTTTTCTTCATTGCCCCCCCCGACAATGTGATCAGTGGCAGTGTCACTTAAAATTAATTGAATCCAACATACCCTAAATTGTGGAGAACCAGCATTGTGTCCCTAGAAAATGGCTGAGACAGCTGAAGGGATGCCTCACCTGTGTCTGCAGCAGGCGCTCTGGTGCTATCACACAAATGTTGTTGATGGGGAACAATTAGGGTATTCTGGGGTTACTTGGTGATACCTGCATATCTTTCAATCCTATACCCTTGTGATGTCCTTTGGCCAGCTCTGATGAACACCAGGAATCTGTGTTCCGTATCCTCTGGGACGTTTCATAGTGGTACTCCAGTGTGTCCCACCTTTCCATGGACACCAAAGTTTCATAGTGTCCTCCAGGAGTTCCATCTGACAATAAGATGCTCTGCAGGGGACACAAATAGGTTTTCTATGACCACAATGAGTGGTCATTAGACTTGTGCTGCTCTCAGAAGGAGTATTTTTTCACTTGCAGAGTTCTTTATTTTTTCACTCCTTATGTATATCCAACATTCATGGGAAGCTTGACTTGATATTTATCCAATGAAATTTTTGTGTAGTTTCTTGTCTATTGTCCAAGTCCACACAGGTCCTTTCTACTCCCAAGTCAGTGATTCTCCACAGTTGCTGCCTGTGGAGCAAAATATTCTTACGTCTCTCTCAATGAAAGAAGAGCTCTGAGTTGCTGGAATCTCAAAGGAAATCTATGTTATATTTCTTCAACTAGATGGGATTATAGGCAACACATGCATTAGGGTGAATTTTATAGAATTTCTGCCTGCAACAGTGTTCACAGCTAAAAACACAAAAGCAGACTGTCCTGGGATGGTTGAGTGGCCTCATGATACTTTTAAGCTACTCACAAATCTGCTTCCTTAATTGTAGATGCCATGCCTGGGAATATGAAGCTCTTGAGGAACACAGAACAGCTCCAGCTTTAATTTGCTGAGCCTGGCAGTGTGGCAGAGAAGCTCTTGGGCACATGAAGTTGCAGAAGGTAGTGAGCAAGGAAGGCAGAATGGCTCGGAGATGTGAATGTGTGATGGCACAGTTTTCCAAATGTAGTGTGTTGGGTGTGGGTACAATATCCAGCAGAATTTGGAGGGCTGAGGACTAAAATCACCCAGCTTGATGCAACTCAGATCCAAATGTTTCAGCATTCTTATCTGCACAAGCTGTGGTAGCTGATTCCAATCAAAGAGGGACAGCCAGCATGAGTTAAGGATAAGGTCTCCAAGGGGGATATTAGACACGTGAGTACAATGTCCAAGTGGCCTTCAAGGAATTGGATAGAGTCCAGGTAAATGTCTTGCAGAAAGTGAAGATTTCCAACTGAGAGGCAATTTGGGAGAACAAATGCTCTTTTCTTTTTGGGGAAATGATTGCAGGAACTGCATTTGGCTTAGGATAGGGACATCCCAAACCAGGGTGTAGAGTGTCTAATGGTGACCCACGAGCAGCTCCCACACAAGTTCAAGGTTCAATCTTGCCAGCAGCTCCATATCAGAAGCATGTGTCTCTAATACCCAGCTTCATGCAATCCAGCTATACCAGGTATTCCCTCTCCTGGACCTACCAATGGCCTTCAGAAGCTCAGCGTGTTCCTCTCAGGGGGACTCTTGATTGGATAAAGTGGATCTCTAGGGAGGAAAATACGTTAGTCTATAGCTTATAACCCTTTCAGCAGGTAGAATTGCCAGCACCTGGGCCACAAAGCTTTTCTGAAAGGGGTTCCAGGTTTTGTCTTTGCATGTGGGGCTGTGCACTACCTCTAGGAAGTTAATCTGAAGGGAAAAAACTACTAAGCCAGGAATCTGCTTCAATATTTTCACCCATTCTGCCTCACAGTTTGGTACTGGGTGTGAATGTTGTTGCCCCCCTCCAGGTCAGTGTTTATCGTGGTCAACAGAGAACTTCTTTGCCCTTGGGGCAGCAGGGGTTCTGTTCTCAGGCCCAGTCACTGGATTCTGAGAGCACTATTGTTTCCATGGTGCTGGTAGGCCAGGCCCCCTAAAACAGAATTGAGTCCAGTGAAGTAAGAGCAACTGCTAGTCTTGAACTTCAGATCTAAGGCCCTTTTAGAGATACAGTTTCAGTTGTTTTGGGGGAGTTGAAACATATATCTGCTACTGTAATTGGAGATTAGATGCTCAGGAATGTTGAGAAAGTATTTGATATAGGGGTGCTGGGTGAAACATTCTGCCTTATGGTTTGCTGCATTGATGAACCCTGGTCAAGAGCAGACACCTTGGTCTGTGTGAATGATACCCTTAGATTATCCAGAAGAAGATGGAGCAAATGGGCACTGCTGTTTAAATCAGTCTATTGTGTCATCAAAGAGAGGATGACTTAAGTATGGACTTTAACATTTTTCTTAAAGTCCACAGGGAAGGAGTAATTCTGAGGACTTCTAGGATGTACAAAGGAAGATGTTGATTTGTGTTACTGAAAATAGAAGTTGAAATAAGGATCTTTGATAGCTCCTGAACCTCTCTATCTGCTGTAATAAATGAACACAAAATTAAACGCTCACATAAATGGAACCTTTTCTTGTATGTGGTTTGGTTCATAGAATATAGTTTGCACTTTTTAAAGATAGTGTGCTTTATATTGCATTATGTCTGTGGGCTCATGCTATGACTGCAGTGAGCTTGCATTCATTGATAGGTGTGAGCTATAGAGACATAGTTAAATGTTTCAATTTATTGACTCACATGACATATATTGTGTTTGAATCTGTCACTTAGGAGATTCTCCCAGAAGTGAAGCCTTCGCAGAAAAGGCTGGATTTTGATAGGCTTTGCAATCATTCTATGAGTGACCTCACAGTTCCAATAAAAATGATTTCTGTGATGGATGGGGAATGTTGTCTAGCAAGAAGATTGCATATTTTTTTTTCCTTTGAGAATACCCAGGGCTCATCTGCAATGAGCTCTTTGTCCAAAAACTTGAGGGAGAGTTTCGGGGATGAAGATGTTTCTTTTGGTCATGCTGTCCACAGCTTAGTGCATCTTTGCTTATTTTTTACAGATTTTGTATCTCTTTTGAAAACTCTGTAGAGGGCAGATGAAGAGATCAGCAAGAGATTAGCTGACATTGGGCATCTAGTATATGAAAAAACACTATGATAGCAGGAGGGGAGAGTAGATATGCAGGTCCAATTTTGGGTCTGGTGTTGCGTCTAGTTCAAGGTCTAGTTCCAGGTCTAGAGGGGTGATTATTTTTTTCTGAAATGATGTCATGCAGCTACAGAAATACTCCTACAAAGCCTAGCCTTAGGTTGTCAAGGGTGTTTGACATTTCACATATGGAACAAGCAGCCTTATGACAAATGTGGGCTTGTGTTGGCTTAGGTAACATTGACAAGAAACAACGTTAAGGAAACTGAAGTTTTAAACTGGCACTAGAGTACAAAATTGCATTGATTTAGTTCTCTTTCTCAAGCCAAATTAATGTATGGCATGAGACTAAATATTTTCTATTCCTCTAAATGATGTTTGCAAAGGGAAACTCATTCTGACATCAGTCACTCACCATGAGTTTCAAGGAATGATAAATCATTCAAATGTCCCTCACATGAGGAATGGTTAAAAAAGATGTGGCATTTCTATATAATGGAGCATTACTCAGCTATTAAGAATATGCTTGAAGCATTTATATTGAAGTGGATGCCATTTGAACATATACTGGTAAGTGAAATAAACCAGACACACATGTACAAATATCGTATAGTCTCCCTAGTATAAGAAGTGAAATGAAGATATACAAATAGAAATGTACAACAACAACTAAAAACAGTTAAGTCAGATAGCCAGAGTGAATGGCATATGCTACAACTTATCTTCTGGATAAGCTAATCAGCTTTTTTTTCTGGATGGTTAACAACCAAAGTTCACAGATCAAAATTGGAGAAGTGGAAGAGCCACAAGGCCAGCCAACAATTTGGCACTAGCCTTTCAAGGTCGGCAAAGACTCAGGACATAGGCGAACCTTTACTGTACCATCATGAAACTCAGTTGTGACCCAAATTTTCTGAACAAGGAAATAATGGAGCCACAGAGAAGGAAATCAATGATCTATAGTGTACCTGAGGAGAGTCACTTGGAAAGAAAACTTTCTCTCAGGCTATCACAGAGAGGAAACTTGTCAAGCATTGGCCGTGACTCATCCACATGGATAACATGAAGGACCTACAGAGTAAGGTACAGAATTAGAAGATAAACCCTGAGGGGACTTCACTGACCTCATCAGAAACAAAAACTACATGTTTTGGTATGTAGATCTTGCTCTATCTCAGTCTTAACTACCCAGCAGAAAAGTAGAAAAATTAGGTATACAATGCAGGGCCATAATAATAAGTTGAGCTGTAAATGGCTACATTCAACAACTTCTTCAGATAACTCATTATTATTGGGGAGTGCTGGACTGTGTTGGATTGTGTTGCCAACTTGAGGCACCTAAATTAGTTGAATGACAATGGAGTGCCCATCTTTGACAGGTGTAGACAAAGGAAGGGGTGTAGAAAGGAAGAATCATGAGGTGTGTGTATGGACAGTACAGTTGGGATAGATAACGCGGTGCTTCTGCATAATTCTATGAGAAGCAAGATTTGCAGTAATAGTGGTTGTACAAGATATTAATTATGTTGGCTTCTAGTACTCTGGACAACTACTAGGAAAATAACAAGGTAGAAAATATTAATTATTGAATCTTTGATGTAATTCAGGTATAAAAATAAGATCAGTAAACAGGTACACTCTCTTAAGATAAGAGGCATCTACTATAATAATGTCTGTATGCATAAGATCATGTGTCGTAAGATTATATGATACTATGAAAACAGTTTTCAATATATTAATTTATCGAATATGTCCTGTTAATGTGTCTTGAAACTGTCTCATTGATATTTGTACTTCAATAAAATAAAATAAAAATTGTCACCTTAAAAAAAAAAATCCCCGGCCCAGAGACTGGCCTGATACAGCCTGGCTGACTCTGCCATCTTCCTGGATCACGCCCACGCTGCCTAGCCCAAGAGACCAGCCTGTTACAGGGCTGACTCCAGCGGCCTCCTGAACCCTGCCCCAAGCTCTCCCAGTGAGTGGGAATTTGCAGGACTCACAAGGCTTCCCAGATCAGTGAGTGTGTGGTGAGTCTGAGGGAGAGCCTTTGGCTTCTTCCCGTGGGTGCTGCCCAGATCCACACCCCTAAGCCCTCCAAGCCAGTGACCAGCCTGAAACCTCAGGACCCACTCTTCCTGGATCCCCTGCCTTAAAGCCCGCTGAGCGAGTGGGAATTTCCCCTATTCCCTGGGCATCAAAGTTCAGTGAGTGTAGAACTCCAGGCCCGCCGTGCCAGAGAGACATTTCCCAGGGATTCCCTGCCCTGCCACTCCCCACCACCCGAGGCCCAGCGCAACTTGGCCAGTGAGAGCTGCAGGCCCGCTGTGCCAGAGAAATATTTCCCAGTGATTGCCGGTCCCACCCCATGGCCCCCAAACCAGTGTAGGTCGGCCTTGAGTGAGAAATCCAAGTCTGCCACACCGGAGGGACATTTCTCAGCAATTCCCGATCCCAACCCATGGCCCTAAACCCAGCACAGCCAGGCCTGTGAGTGAGGGATCCAGGCCGGCTGCACTGTAGGGACCTTTCCCAGCCTTCTTGGTTCTGGCCTGTAGACCTGGACCCAGCACCGGCTGGTTGACCCAGTACAGCCTACTTAGTGAATGAGATCATCCACTATCCTTTCGGGAGCCCAGCAGACCCACCAAAGCCCAGGCCCGAGCGACCTGCCTGACACAGAAGGGCTGACTGGCAGTTTTTGGGATCTTCACCCAAAGCCAACCAAGACAGTGGGAATTTTCATTACTTGCTCTGCATCCCAGTTTGGTTCATGCTCGGCTGACCAGGGAACCAACAGAGGGGAACAAAAGGAGCTGCAGCAAAAAGGAACTGAACACAACAGCTAGATCCAGGACAGGCATACCTGGATAATCTCAAACTTAATAGACTGGCCCCCGAATCTCATAACAAGCTAAGGTTATAGATGCATCGAAGCTCTACACAAAAGGTCAAAGGTCAGTGCTATACAAAATGACAAAGGGGAAAAATGCAATCCCAGACCTCGAGTCCACCAGTAAGGGCAGAGCACACTAGCTCAGCTGTAATGAACAAATTAACACATGCAGCAACAAAGGAGCAACAGCAGAAAGGTATAGAGGAAATCAGATGAGAAGTAATTCCCCAAATTAAAAAAGAAATATCTAAATACATAGTATCTGAAATAAAGAATGAATTCCAAAAACATTGGGTGGAAAAACTGTGCTCACCCAGAACAAGTGCAGAGAGCACTATTCCAGCTGAAACATATGAATTAACAGCATGTGAAGTAAAGACAGAACAGCAGAAAGGTCATGAGGAACTCAAAGCAGAAATAATTTCTGAAATCAAAAAAGAATTCTTTGAAAAAAAAAGAATTCTTTGAAATCATAGCATCTGAAATACAGAAACAAGTCCGGAAATATAGAGAAAATCCAAGTTGGAAGAAACACTGCAGAAAAAGAATTAATAACTACCTCTAAAGAAGACATGAATAAAAAAATTGAGATCAGAAATATGATGAATTCCTTGAATGAGCAATACAGAAAAGAATGCATGAAACACAATCAAAGTGATATAGAAGAACTAAAAATATCAAACACAAGTCTACAAAACTGTTTGAGTGAAAGCAAAGACCGAGTTTCAGATGTTGAAGACCCCAGCGTGACTAGTGAAAAGATGAGAAAGGATCTCTTAAAAACAATGAGAATGCAAGAAAAAATAATCCATCACCTGGAAGATGATGCCAGGATGAACAATGTGAGAATAATTGGTACCAACGAGAATGAAGGAGTCAGTACAAATGACATAAAAAGAATTTGGGGAGAAGTAACCGCAGAAAACTTCCCAAATATGAGGAAACAATCCAACATTCAGGTCACCAAAGCATACAGAACACCAAATAACTTCAACCCAAGTAAAAACATGCCAAGACATATAATAGTTAAGATCCCAGAAATCCAACACAAGAGTCACATGGAGAGAAAACTTTCTGTCAGGCTCTCTGATCAAGCATTGGCTGTGACTCATCCACATGGATGACACAGAAAAAGGATCTACAGAGTAAGGTACAGGACTACAAGATAAACCCTGAAGGGGCTTCGCTGACCTCATAAGAAACAAAAAATACATACGTTGGTACATAGGTCTTGCTCTATCTAGGTCATAACCATCCAGCAGAAAAGTATAAAAATGAGGTATACACTGCGGGGCCATATAATAAGTTGAGCTGTAAATGGCTGTGGTCCACAACTTCTTCAGATAACTCACTATTGTTGTGTAATACTGGACTGTGTTGGATTGTGTGGTCGAATTCAGGCACCTAAATTAATTGAATGACAATGGAGTGCCCCTCTTTGACAGGTGTAGACAAAAGGGGTGTAGAAAGGAATTATGAGGTGTGTGTATGGATAGTACAGTTGGGATATATAATGTTGTGCTTCTACATTATCCTATGAGAGGCAAGATTTTCACTAATGGTGGTTGGACAGGATATTATGTTGGCTTCTAGAACTATGGACAACCACTAGGAAAATACCAAGGTATTAATTATTGAATCTTTGATGTAATTCAGGTATAAAAAAATAAGATACGCAAACAGCTACACTCTTTTAATTTACTGATAAGAGACATATGTTATAATAATGTCTGTAAGTATAATATCATGTATACACCTCCTATGATGCCAAAACATTATGAAAACAATTTGCAATGTATTAATTTATCAAATCCATCTTGTCAAGGTATCTTATAACTGTCTCATTGATATTTGTGCTTCAATAAAATAAAAAAGGTATCTTAAAACTGTCTCATTGATATTTGTACTTCAATGAAATAAAAATAAAAATTAAAATTAAAAAAGGAAAAGAAAAATGTTAAATAAAATCCACAAAGTAAAGCTTGTAAAGTGCCTTAAGATAGTAACTTTAATATCATTATATTTCATTAAAAGCATGCTTGAACAACATGAAGGCTACAGATAATTTTTCAAATATTAGGTTTAGTGTATTAAACTAGATATAAATTATTGTACAAAAATTTATAAAGTATTAATAGATGCTAAACTGTTTGACGGATTAATCCTGTTATTCTTTCTCATTCGTCCAATCAGAAAGGGCCAGCCACATAGCTCAGCTGACTAAAATGCCTGCAAGCAGGTGCAGGGCTGGCGGTTCGATCCCTGAACCTGCCATCTCGTGTGCTCTGTGACATGCTGAGATGGCAATTGAGACTGGTTGGAGTGGTGCACTACTGTAATCCCAGCTTTTGGGAGACTGTAAACAGGTAGATAACTACAAATGCAATGTAGTAGTGAGACTCTGAACACACCGTAGACCCTTCTTTAAAATACCAAAAATAAACAAAATTTAATATTCCAATCAGAATAATTAATTCTAGGTGATCATAATCTTTGTATCTGTTCCTTTTCAGTTACTAGGCATGCAATAGTCAAAGAGCAATGAGGAGCCCCCAAAGCTCACAGTACATCTTGAGCTCATGATACTAAGGTCAGAGATAAATCCCCAATGTGTGCAAAAAGCGAGGTTCCACTTCTCCATCAGAAGTCACCAGTGGTTGTCGGACTCCTTCCCATACAGATCCCTGATCCAGTGGCCAGCCACCGAAAAGAGCAGGGCTGTTGAAGGAATGGCTTCAGAAATTGAGAGCAGTGCCCCCTTGCTGCCGAATGCTGCAGTAACTCAGGGAGAAACCGTGCACTTTCCTGATGCTCTGGAGGAGCACAGATGAGCTAATGTCCTGTGCTCGCTCTTGCACGTGCCTCTGCTGTCACATCTCCAGATGCACTCTTGCTTTGTGAGCTGCTCTCCCTCCAGGGCTGTTGGCTTGGTTTCAGCTTTGGAAGCTGGCTGTGTCCACATGATCAGTGTCCCTGGGGCACTCTTGTTGGCACTCCTATAGAACCTGCAGGACCATTTTCTTCCACACCACTGTTATAAACAGAGATAAGTCTAATCATCTCCCTGGTTTCCACTACTGCTGAGGTGCACTGTGTTACACAGGTTCTCTGTAGCATCTCATCTATAGGCTGGGTTGCCTGAGTGACACAGCACTGAAAGTGCAGCAGGTACAAGCCCATACAAGGTTGTGCCTCTGCCAGTGGACAGCTGCAGGGAACACCAGCCCTTTGGCCCAGCCAGACCATGATCTAAACACTCAGACTAAGCTATGAGAAAGCATAAAATTTCTCACTCTGCAGTGAAACTGAAATGGGACCATGGAATTTTATCTTGCATTTTTACATAGATGATTTTTGTTATCTTTGCTATACTTTGCTCTCCTTTCAATTTTGAATGAAGATTGGCATGGTTCCCCCATTTCAGAAGGCTCTTCCCTTGTTCTATTGAGAATCCTGCAGCTGTACTTGGGATTGATGGATGTACTTGGGATTAGTATGTTTCCAGAAATACTCACTGGTGAAAAGTAGCTCCTGAGCCCTTACAACTGGAATAATTAGAATTGATGGGAAGACACTGCATTTTCACAGAAGGAATCATTAGTATAAATCTCTTTTCTATGTGTGAGTAGTGCTATACTCTCAGATCCCTCCCTCATTTTATATCACTGTACACTGAGTGAGGTACTTAATTGTACATCTGAAAGAATAGTTAAAAGGGGTTCTATTGTTCAAGGGGTTCCTCCTTGAGCTTCCTTCCTGATAATTTGTACACTCCTCATTGATCCAGGAAACAATGACAACAGCTGGCTTATAAACACACTGTGAAGAGCGGAGGTTCCTATCATTATTGAGTTTCATTGGGGGCTTTGTTTTGGCTCTGGGAACACTCCACTATAACCCACAGGGCTCTGCATTTGGAATATTCCTGGAGAAGCCTTAGGATCCATTAAGCCTGGAAGTAGACCCCAGAGAACCCTGGTCCCCCCTAGAAGTCTACTGAATTAGATGGCTTTTCCATGGGACAAAAATACATGAATTCAGAATATACAGGAGATTGAGTTGGCTCAAATCTCAGGACTCAGTTCATAGTCTCCTGCCTCCAATGGCAGAAGGATATGATAGTGAACAGGTTCCCACTGAAAGTTGGGCTGCAGCAGGAGAGCATCACAAGGGAGAAAGGGCCAAATTTGGTAGTACCAAATATTATGCTCCAAGAGACACTCAAAATTGTATTTTATTAATCCTCTGGGAAGCTTCCCAGCCAGTCAAGATGGCAGTGCATCTGAGTGTCATCTATATTTCAATTAATGAGGATGATTTTACACAAATGCAGTAGATTATTTTCATAACACATCATACAAAGTAGATTTTTGCCTCATGTTTCTCATGAGGTATTTCTATAGCTAGGTCAGTTGAACAACCTGTCTAAGCAGTAGAGCAGCCCTATTTATGCCAACTGCAGGTCCAGGGCCATGGAGCAGAAGCTAGAAACAAGTGGTTGGCATTGCTTCACTGCACCATGCACTCTAGAGGCCTGAAGGAATGGGGATGTGGGAGTGATGGAAATGGATTCACTCTGTCTTGTCTCAGCTTTTGTCTCTCCTGAAGCCCCCATGATTCACTGAATGTTCTTTACAGTATTCACCCTTAGAGTTTTGTGATATGAAATTTTATGCTGATTTATCCCTGTTTTTTCCTTTGTGACTAAAATCATCTATATTTAAAAGATTCAACTGCATATCAAAGTAGTGATTTCTATGAATGTCAGCTCCGTTTTCCTAAATGACATTCCTTCACTGACCACTTTGGTGTGTACTTGTCATGGCTATAAAATATCTACGCTTTTGCCCCTTGAGCGGATGGCCAGCTGGGCTGAATGTCATGCTGGGGGTGTCCAAGATGAGAAGTCTCAGGTGCTGCTGCTGGCAGTCTCCACCTGACATGAGACTGAAATGCTAGAAGATGGGACATTGTCTCTGAGACTCTTTCTTTGGAGACTCTTGGTACTAATTCACGTTTTGAGGTAACACAGTAATGTGACAGTGCTTGCCATTGGAACTGCCTTCTCTGATCCACTGAAGGACATTGGTGTGACCTGAAATAAATCCTGTCTTTTTCCTTCCAGTGTGCACCATTAACTAGCATTGACTTCTATCTTAACACTCCAGGAAACTGGGTGAAAAGACAACCTTGCATCCTGTCTTCCAAGCACTAATCTCACATATGTTATTGGGAACAATTTTCTGAAGGACAATGGCTCAAAAGCCTTGCAACTTGGTGGTTGCATGGATACAATGAAGAGCTCTAAGGCACTTTGTAATGAACCTGTACATTTGTCTAGTGTTTATAAACGGTTTCAAGGCCCATGCAGTTCTTCTGTTCATCAGCCACATGAGTGTCAGACTTTCTTAGCTAGGAATTATAATTACCCCTATATCTTAACTGATTTGATAGCAGAGGCAGCTGAGAAGTCAAGCAGACGGGCTAATATCTTTCTTTCTCTGGGATGTGGTCTCTGAAGGGTGCAGCCAGTTCCGCCTAGGCAGTTTCCTGAGTTGGCATTTCAGTTCGTAATCACTCCGAAGGGAACAAACTTGCAACCTGTACCTATTTCCTTAATTCTATGAGGGCTAATTCTATGCCTGTGACTATTAAATGAAAATGTGTCACTATGTGTGAGGTAAAATTCCCAGTTAGTTTTGTCCTTTCTGGGTTCGAATAGGAAAATGGATTTGAACTAGCAGCTCAGTGTTTCTTTGCTAGCAGCTCAGTGTTTTTCAAAGAATGGCATCGTTTTCAGCTAATCTTGTTTGGCACGAAGTTGGGGAAAAGTAAGGAGGATAGCAGGAGAGGAGCAGAGCCCTGTTGAGCTGATCCACTCTAGTTGCTATGTGATTCCAATCTACACAGAATGCATCTCAGCCTGTTCTTCTGAGAACATGGGGACCATGGGATTCCCTTTGAGGTCAGGTTGACACTGTGCACACCTCATATGTCTTTGTGCATAAGGCTTTTGTCAGTTTCTCCTAGGTCAATGCTAGTGCTACTGGCTAGTGATCTTTCTGTGAAACTGTGGTTAAAACTTGTTAGTCTTGGTTCTAATTCACTGAGCATTTAGCAGTGTCCCCCTTCTAAGATCTGTCAGTAGTAATCCAGGTGACTCTTTCCTAAGTGTTCTTGTACTTTTGTTCGCTACATTGAAATATCTGGGACATTCAAAAATGATTCTCTTCACACTTGGGCCAGAGCATACACAGTCACTATTATAAGCATAGGCATTGCTCTGTCCACTTTCATGCTTCTTGTAGCAGTCATTGTAAGGTGCACAGTGTGTTGTGTAGACACCTATCATGGTGGAACAGAGTTAGCCATGTCAGCTTGTGAGTAGCCACACATGGAGTGAGCCCTCAAGTCACTCAGCTGTTTAGGAGAAATTTGTCTCCTCTTTGACCTTTATTTCCTTATAATGTGTCAAAATTAGAGTGTGACTGCTCTAATCAAGGGAACTTAGAAAGTATGTTTGGCGTCCTCTATTTCCCTAGTGTACCCTTAAATGGTAGAGCAACTTGGTGTGAGAAACCTCTAGGCAGGATTGGCCTTGATGTGTTATTAGAACTCTTGTGTCATGGAGTTTGTCTCCAAACACTTATTTACTTGGTTGAAAAGAAAAAATATTCTTAAAATGTTAAATCAAGCGGTTTTGAACTAAGCAGCTCTGCAATCTAGACCACATTCTGATTATAAACCAGTGATTACCTCATTCAATGGTAGTCATTCTTGTGCTCTTGTCAGCTGGGTAATTAGATAAAGACTACGTGAATGGGGTTCCTTAGAGCTCAGGGCAGGAAATATCCTCAGGCCATAGGTGATTCAACAGAAGAGAACAACTCAGTTCCTCACAATGAGAGGTAGCGTTTTTTAGTACTAAAATATTCCCTGAGATCTACTATGTAGACAATCAACTAGGATAAAGTGTTTCAAATGTTTCTGCACTGGTCTTAAACCTCTCTTTGGAGCACAGACCAAAGTCTCTGCCAGTCATCCTTGTGTCAGTGCACTGTGAAGCCCTCAATGTGGTGGGAGGTTTGAACTTCCAAACTTCATGGACAAAGTGTACATCTGTGCTTGGAAGCCACTATTTGCTGCTATCATTGAAAAGATTGATAGCTCATTTTCTGGAGGTTGTCATCCTTGAAACGTTATGTACCACTTGAGTGTCCTAGTGTAAAATCCTTTACACTCAGTCACAGCAACTCATGGTTCAAGTTTGTTTTGTGAGGTAATCTCTGGAAATCCAGCAGAAGAAGAAGTTGGGGAACAGAAAGTAAGAAGGCCAACTAGAGATGAGCAGAGCCCTGTTGAGCTGATCCACTCTAATTTCTATGGGATTTCAATCTACACAGAATACATCTCAGCCTGTTCATCTTAATACATGAGGTTCATGGGGTTTCCCCGAGGTCAGGTTAATACTTGTACACAACTCATGTTCCTTTGTGCATAAGGCCAAGCTGCCTCGATGCACTTTGAAGACAAGCTTGAGAGAACGTGGACAGTGGCTTGCAGAAGTTGGTCTATAGGGATGGCATAGCAGTCACACTATGCATCACAGCTCTGAGGACAAGGGATCTAGAATGTGGATCAAGCACCCGTATTCCCAGTGCTTGACTCCCCTCCCAAAAGATGAGGAGCTCCTAGGACATGCTTAGCAAAAGAATGGGATTGAACCAACCAGCTGTGACAGGCCTGAAATTCTGAGGTTGTAAATTTCAATGATGGCTTTCCCTAATTGGTCTTCATCTTCACTTGGAACTGAGTCTAGCATTGTTTGGAGGTACAGAAACTGTGGAATTGATAAAATGTATGTAAATGGGACCAGGTCTCAGAACCTAAAGCAAACAAACTACCTCAGTCCTGAGATAAACAGCCTATCTAGTTAAGGTCAGCTACTAGTCACTAGGAAACCTTGGTTACATGTTAATAACTTTTCAAGAGTATGTTTTGCTGTGTGTTGCGTTAGTCTTGCCCATCAAGAAGACCAGCAACCACTTACTCCTACTTTGTCTTACTGTGTTTCTCATTCCTATCACCATTTCTCCCTGGGTAGAACCCATCACAATGAAACCAATGGGTCCCTACATAGCATGGGATGTCTTTTCTGCAATACTCAGGTTAGAGCTGGGAAGAACACAGTGCTTGAAACCATTATTCTGCCTCTGAACTTCATCCTGGTGGTCTTAGATCCTGAAGGATTCCAAGATTCTTGACTCATTTTTCCAGCAGGTGGCTATGTGAGTTCTTGTGCTCCCCATTCTTCATACCCTGCATGAGCTTTTGTGTTAATCATGCAACTTCCACCTGCATAGGGCTCTACATTGGAAACTCCAGGAAAGGACTGCTGGAGTCATCTGTCATTATGCTATTACATTTGCTTCCAAGTGAATATTGCCATTCCAGGAGCTTTGAGGACAAGATCAGTGTCTAGCACCTTTATTTTCTGAAGAGAATGGCCTCAGTTCTAATTGGTCCCAATTGTAGGCCCTGAAATCCATGTGCATGAGAATATAGTGGGACTGTGGTCCTGCTGGACTTTCTTAAGGGAGAGCACTGCTCTTTAAGAGAAGAAGGCTCTGTTGACGTTACTATGCAGGTGTGGGACAATTTTGTAATCTGGGCTTAAAGCTGATCCTTGGATGGATGTGTATCACAATGGCTGCATAAACCATGGGCGAAGTATGTTCATATGTGTTATTGAGAGAGTGTTTGGTTGCTAGCAGAGGTAAAATGTTATCGACTCTAAGCATCTATGCTGACCTACAGTGCATGAAAAGCAGGCACATTGCAGTTCTGAGAAAATGCGCCCTGCCATATTTTTTGCCTGTCTAGGGAGGAGAAGTTGAGAGTACTTGCTGTTGAACCTATTCCACTGAACACATGAGGGAAGATTGTGCCACGAGAATATTCTTCCATCTCTCTGTTGCCTGGAGAAATTTCCAAAAGGCGTATCTCATATGTTCACAATGAGAAAGCCAGGAAGGTAGGTGTTGAGTGACTGAAACCATGCATTTTTCTCTTGCTCCTCTTTTGGTCCATAGCATCATCTCTTGCTTTGGACAAAAAAAGATGGTTTGGGGCTTTGAGAAATCTCCACTGACATTTAGCCACATGGTTTGTGATTTTCTGTGCTATCTTATTTGGAGCTGAAAATCTATATGAATAAATAATCATTCTTGTATGTTAATTTGCCCTTTAGCTTTGAGGCTGTCAATAATACACGTTCTCATATCCTGACCTATTAGATGGTTATCTGCATTGAGTGTATGCTGAGTTATCCTAATGATGATGCCTTTTAAGTGACTGCATGTATCCTGTCAGTTAAGCCTGAGGGAGAAATGATAGCAAATATTCATGGAAGGACACTGAGGAATTTTGAAATATTGTAGTAATGTCTGGTGCGTATTGTATGCTGTGAAGCAGAGACTCTGTGGTTTGAAGCTTTCATTATAAAACCCCTATAATGCATTTGATGGGTTCCCTTGGTGCCAATATTAGTGGTTTTTCAGATAGATGCAGGACTGTGCTCATCATGAACCCCTGTCTTTTCACCTTGAGTTCACCAGGATCCCTTGAGATTGATCTTTTGGCCCAGAAGCTGAGAAAGATATTTTGGAATAAAGAGGTAGCTTCTGGTGAAGGTTTCCATAACATAGCCCCAGTCTGGTGTATTTTTGCAGATTTTGAAAACATTAGTTTTATGAGATTAAAATTTTTCTACTCTCCTTATAACTGTGTATCACAAAGCACTATCTCTAGGTGATACATTTGAAAAATCTGTAGGGATAAAAATGATTTTAAGGCTAGAATAATATGCCGATAGTTTAAATTGTGAGTTGTAGATCAGGCTTTTTTGAGACATGATTGAATTCCTAGCACTCTGGAAGTGGAGGCAAAAGGATCACCATCAGTTTGATCCCAGGTGGGGCTGCATAGTGAGTTCAAGTAAAGCCTGGAATATGTAGTGAGATGATTTCAAAATACTAAGAAAGTGATTGCAGTGTCGTCATTATTCATTCTTTTCAAGTATAAATTGCTTCAAATGAGTTAAAGTCGCAGTCAATTTTCAAAAACATGCACAAGAAAAATAGTGTATCTTATTATTTGCTGTAGATATATGTATAAATTCTAAGAAAATTGATCAGTTGGTATACTTAAATGGTGACAGTGACTAAGTATATTGAGTGTGAGCTGGATGTTGATATTACTTTCATCAACATCATGTGGCTCCTGAGACTATCTTTCCAAAGCAATGTAGGGGTCTCCCATATCCCATGTCTTAGCATATCCTCCATATGTGATTAATCCCTGGCCTGTCTTGCCTCTGTTAGACATTGATTTGAGTGTTAGTACACATACCCTCCCTCCAGGGCTCCTCTCATATTAGTGTCAGTTGAAAGACAATGGCATACATAGCACAGGAAGAAGAGCCAAAGATCCCAGTGCTAGTGGCAGTGCTCTTTCCATCTGTGTATATTCAAGGTGTGTGAATTCTGAATGGTGTTTAGGTCTCAGCCTTAGGCTGCCCTATTACCAGATGAGGTTTCCTGAGATCTTGACCACAGGGAAATCCAAAAACTTTCCTTTATGTTTTGCTTGCCACATGTGAGCAGCACCGTTGGAGAAAGGTCCTGCTTGACAGTCCTCAGATCTTCAAGTAGGCAGTTTGCCCAAGTTACGCTCCTTTAGTTCACAGATCAGCAATGGCAAATGCCACTTCAGCAGCAGTTTCTTGGCCTATTTGAATCTTCCCTGGGGCACTTTCCTGAGATTTTCTCTGCACAGCCTTCTAGAATAAATATTCCCTCACTAATATAACTGCATGAGATGCATCTGGAAGACCATAATTAAAAGTAATACTCTACTCTGGGCATTGTAGTGTACAGCTCAGGCATTGGCAACTTTTAGACCTCTTTGACTCAGGAAAATATTGTCTTGGTTTTGATGTCCAGGGTCAATGAACTGAAAGTAAGTCTTAAACTAAAATTTCAATAAACTTCTCTAAATAATCAGTGTTCATTTTTTATATCAGATTATACTGGTTAAGGATAGCAAATTGCATTTCAGATGGCCTGTCACTTTCTTCCAAAATTTTCTTCTTTAACCTAAAAAAGTCCAGGTAAGTTTTTAAACTGCTCTCAGGGACTATGTGAATACATTCCTTCTTCCTTGTGTGGCCCCACAATGAGAATTTTGCTATGAATCCGGTTACCCTATATCTGTTGTCTTCCATCTCTGGGTTGGATGTTAAGACCCCAAGAGTATGAAGTTCATATATTAAAAATATTTGAACTTGTAAACAGCTATAGCCCAATTCTTTTTTTCCCATGATAATGGTGTTATGAAAGTTGAAGGACTGCTATGGCTGTCACTTCCTAGCAAGGGCTTATTACCTAAATAGTAATTCTGTGTTGGTCAAAATATTTATAATAGAAATTTCCCTAACAAGGTTCAATGAGGCTCATGTGTAATTGACCAAGTTAAATTGGGAACATTAGAGACAAGGAATGTATTAATGAGATTGGCTTTCACTCCTGTGAGGGCTCTTTACCTAAGATGAGCTGGGCATAGGCGAGTGCCTGGCCCATCCATACTTTTTTTGCTCGAGATGAATGAAGCTTGTGTACAAGAGATGCCTATAGTTGGGCATAATTTTCCTTCTGTCTTCTCTGGATTAGGAGACCTTGAATATCTAGAATTCAAGAACACAAAATACTTGAAAGAGCAAAAGTTTAAAAGAGAAAGGCCCCATCCTGTTCACAAGAAAGTTCCATGAATATGGATGATGCTGGCAAACATGTTACTTGACCTCTTTCCTAGTACTCATTCTGGGTGAAAGACAAACTTACATATAGTCCTCCTAAAGGATCTTTGCATGTGATATTTTCCAAAGTGAGGTAACAACAGTTTTCGGTGGCTTTTGAAGATGTGTGCATATAAGTTGAGTTCTGTCTCCTAACTAAAGTCCCTGGATCATCCTTTGAGGTTTAAGCAGGCCAGACAGTACCAGGTAGGAGCACTGTACTGTCCATCAGTGTCTTGAGCACATTTTACTGCATTCTCTATAGATTGGAAAGACCCTAGAAAACATGTCTTCAAATAACTCTGAGTCCGATAGTTAAGCTATGTCAACATTTACACCTGCCATCACGATGTTCCCAAGAATAGGTCATTCAAGGGGCAGGCTGCAGTCCTCTATTGGTTCATTTCTTTGGCTGCCAGCCAAATTGTTGGCCATTTTCCATGCACCATGGACAGATTATGATTTTCATAAAAATTGGACAAGATCTTGTATATGGGCTGAATGTGCACACGAAGGACTTGCACACACCATCCTTTAGGGTCCTCAAATGCATATGGCAGTGATTCAGAGTGTGCGTGGCAGTGTTTCTGCATGCTGTGAAAGCTGCAGCCATCTTCAAGCACATCTCAAGGATGAAAGACATTTTACAGAAAACTAGTGAAGCAGCAGAATGAATCTAAGTCCTTGAGCAAGGCAAATGATGTTTTTTGGAGTTATTTGGTTTCATTTGTTTTATGATGTTCCACGTTGACACCTGTCTGTGATCCACTTTGTTAGTAGTGACCTGGGTACTATATGAGCCACCAGCTAGTTTGTTTTGTTGTGCTATGGTCAATTTTGGTCTCAGGCAGAGCCAGCTGCAAGGTGGAAGTTCTTGCTCTGAGAATAGTGTGTGGGTTTCATCTGGTGCCCCAGATGTGTGGGTTACAGTTAGTCCTGTATCAGTACATTTGTAGCACCTGTTTATATTTTTTAAATATCGTTGGTTTTATTATGTATAGACTATCTTCAAATAAAATATACACTCTGAAAACAGCAAGTTCTGGCTTTTCTGTAAGCCACCACAAGAATATAAGTTGGAAGGCTGTAGATGTAAGCCAATGGTAGAGATACTTTCCTAGCATGTGCAAGGCCATGAGTTCAATCTCAAGGACTCCAAGCAAAAAGTATATAAATGAATACCCCAGCACTCAGGAGAAGGCAGGGGATTCTTGCAGATTCAATTAATGCCTCAAAGACTGCTCCATCCCCAAGAGAAGGGTACATATTGTTGTATAACCTGATTCCACAGGATTATCCAGCATTATCTGAAGTCTTACAACTTGGCTCCCGCTTTTTTGGGCTGAGGCCTGGAATCATTCAACTTCCATCTTATTCTTCTGCAAAGAATCAAGGAAGGCTTTCCACTCCACTGGGTGAAAATACTTATAGACATCGATCTTACTCTGAATCTGTTTTGGGTATCTTGATAATAAGCTGCAGAAGCCCTTGTTCTTCATGTATGCTGGTAAGAAATTTCCCTATCATGCAGGCATTGTTAAGGTCAGCCTGGTCTTTGTGTTCTTCTCTTCTTTTACTCAATTTACCATCCAGGGATAAGAGTGCACCCAGTTGGGCAAGTTCTCCAGGACTCCTAGTAGCTCTTTAGCCAGCTATCATAAGCTCATATGGATGAGCTGCGATTCTAACTCTCCATCACGGTTGTGGATAAAACTTCCCATCTAGATCCCCAATCCATTTTACAAAAGCTTAGCAACAGAGGAAAAAAACCCCTTAACCCCAACAAGGTGTTCCCAGAGTAGCTATGTGCTTCACTTTGAGTGATTGGAGGGAACTCCCGGGGAAGTGATGCCAGGCTGCCCTAAATAGCCTCACATCTATTCCCTGCTTGGTCATGATTCGCTGTTCGGCTTCCCTTTACTCAGTATAGTCTTTTCCTGAAACCTACCAACTCTCCAGTGCTTGGGGTCTGCTCAGGCCTGAATATCTGAGTCTCTTGTGTGGTTTCACGCGAGACTCTGCAGCCACTATTGTGTAGTTCCTCCTGGGCATCCAGCAGGGCTTTATCTCTGCCACTGTCACAAATAGAAGCTGGAGCTGGTTCACTGCTCTTGTCCAACTGTTGCCAAGGTGCAGCAGGAGCTCTTTGTGTTCTCACCCTGACACCATGGCCTTCTCTGTGACTTGGAAGGCTGTACTTGCAGGGATCATTGCTAGAGTATAGCACTAGAAAAGATTATCTGATTGTGTAGACTACCTAATCTGACTCAGGCCTGAGTCTCCTCTGTGAAAAGTTGGCTGTAGAAAGCATCAGCTCTGGGGCTGTATTGAAGACTCCTCGCCAGTACCAAATATAAATGTGTCTTTGTCATTCTGCAGATGCTTTCTGGAGCTAGGATTATACCCTTTCCTATAATTTTGAAAGGGCATTGCCATTGTTTCCTTTATCTCAGCTGGGACCTGAACCATCTAGGATATGGGGAATATCTTTTAAGAGAAACAAATTTTCAAAACAGGATAATAGGAGACTAACAAAAATTAATGCACTGCATTTTTTCATCTTCATGGTAATTACTCAGGTACAAGATACAGGCCTAATATCTTGTTTGAACAATATTAGCACAAAGGAACTAAGAGAAACTAGCTGTATACATATCATAAATATCTAGTGTATATGTATTTTTCCCTTTCTCCCATCAGTATCTCTTCAACAGATCCTCCCCAACTCTCAATCTCTACTGTACATTTTGGATCTTATTTACTCCTTCAGCTTCTCACACTAGAGAGATAATTCAGTGTTTACTCACATGGATCTGATCTATTTCACTTATTTGTATGGCCTCAAGTTGCATCCATTTACCTATAAAAGTCTGAAGCTTACCTTTGTGGCTGAGTAGTCCTCTATTATGTTTTAAAAGGTTTTTATCCATTCCTTGGTTTATGATGATTTCAATTCTCTTCTGGGATGATACCAAGAAGGGAAATAGCTGCATCAAATGGGACATCCAATCCTAGTTTATTATGGGAAGGAGAAGGTCTACATGTAGGTTGATAACCATATGGATAAGTATGTCCATAAATATTTTATTTGAAGAAATTTTCAGTGGTAAGAGCTAGTTTATGCCGTATCTTGTTCTACAGCTTGCATGGTTATAGATCTGGTTAGAACTTACTGTTAATTTGTTGGAGGCAGCATTTTCATGGGGACAAACCTCCTTTTTAACAAGTAATGATGTACTGAAGTATGAATCAAGTTCAAGTCCCTCATCTGCAAGTTCTAGTAGAGGAGGGGACAGGGAGCTACTTGAGTGGCTTCTCCCCCAGGTTCCTGTGGCTAATTTTTCCTGTGCTGTCTGGCTAGGAGATTCCATGGGAGTAGCTAATGTTCCACAGACCACCAAGGAAGACGTGGAGTTCTTGTGTTATTCTTCTGTAAAGCTCATTTTAGGGGTCCTGGGGGCTTGGTGTCATTTGAGGAAAGGAATGCTGATGCTATCTTTCTGACCAATTTGTGGGTGCATGGTGAAGAAGGGTTCACCTCTCAAGCTCCTGCACCTGTGAGCACAGACATCATTGTCAGGCCCTGAGCTCCACCTCAGCTCCACCTCAGCTCCACCTCAGCTCCCCTGCATATGAGGCATAATCCTTTGTGATCCACGAACCTCTGTGCCCCCAAAATTGCTAGAGAAGCCTGTGAATCACTTAAGCCAAGATACTTTCCTCAAAGATAGTTGGAATTCAATGCATTATAACAGACTGCTGAGTTCAAAAGCCTCCTGTGTCGGGTGTGGCCTGACTCTGGCTGTACTTGTGCTTCACGTCATTGTACTCGGGCAGGTCAGTTTGATTTTTGGGGTGGTTCTTTTGTTAAAGGCTCTATGATATTTGGGGGGCACTAGTAATTAACATCAGGGCCTCATGCTTGCCAGTCAGGTGCTGTGCTGAGCTGTATCTCCAGACCCAATGTTTTAGTTAGACATTTTGTCTACTTTTTGTGTCTATTTTTCTCTGGGTCTAGCCAGTGTAGTAGCTTGCCTGGAAACATGTTAGAGGTGAACATTCCCAGTCCTGGCACAAATTTGAGAACCAGCTCATGAACGCACCTGATTCCTTTCCTGTGGCAGATGGCTCTACTTTACCATAACTTCCTTGAACTTCAAAATGCAACATCTGAGTGTGGCCGCATATGGTGTATGCTTGTTTGTGCTGTTTCTTTATCTCTTTTACTCTAGTATCTGTTCATTGATCTTCTGGAAATAAAGCATTTCATTTGCAAGGATACTGTTTCTATGTCAAAACACTACACTGAGTGCGCTCTACAAAGGACAGGAGTTTGTCGGCCTTAAGTGTGGCATTCATGAAGCCAAGCATGTGGTGACCAAGGGATGAGGCGAATCTGATTTTCTTTTTTACTTTTTTATTTTATTGAAGTACAAATATCAATCAGACAGTTTCAAGACACCTTAACAAGACAGATTCAATAAATTAATACATTGCAAACTGTTTTCATAATGTTTTGGTATCGTACAAGGTGCATACATGATATTATATTTACAGATATTATTTTAGCAGATGTCTCTTATCAGTAAATTAAGAGTGTAGCTGCTTACTAATCTTATTTTTTATACCTGAATTATATCAAAAATTCAATAATTACTTTCCTAGTGGATGACCGTAGTACTAGAAGCTGACATAATATCCTGTCCAACCACCATTAGTGCAGATCTTGCCTCTCATAGGATTATGTAGAAGCACAGCGTTATCTATCCCAACTGTACTGTGTATACACACACATCATAATTTTTTCTTTCTATACCCCTTCCTTTGTCTACACCTGTCAAAGGTGGGCACTCCATTGTCATTCAACTAACTTAGGTGCTTGAACTCGAGACCACAGTCCAACACTATCCAGCATTCCACAGCAATAGTGAGTTATTCAAAGAAGTTGTCGACCATAGCCATTTACAGCTCAGCTTAATATTATGGCCCCACGATGTATACTTCATTTTTATACTTTTCTGCTGGATGGTTAAGACCTAGATAGATCAAGACTTATATACCAACACATGAACTTTATATTTCTTATGTGGTCAGTGAAGTCCTCTCAGGATTTATCTTGTAGTCCTGTACATTATTCTGTAGATCTTTTGTCTGTGTCATCCATGCTGATTTTCATTCTGTTTCAAGTGAAGGCAGGCACCTGTTCTCTGGAAATTATCTTGAAGAGACCGGGCTTGTTCCCTCCCCCACAGAGTCTGCTTAGGATTCTGGTTATTTCCAGATGGAAGGCTTGAGTATCTGACACACTTAACAGGCCAGGCCTGTATCTTCTGGGCCAGGCTCACCGTCCTGACTTTTGAGGGGAAATGAGCAGTGTGATCTGGGTCACGTGAAGTCATCACTGCTAGGAGAGGCACCTGCAGTACCTTGGCAGAAAGGCCTGCCCGTGGATGCAAGGTGCAAGGTCTTACTGTGCTGTGAATGAAGCCGGGGTGTGGGGAGGAAGCTGACCGCTGTGGGCCCCAGGACTGAGGGCTTCGGTCTGCCCTGGTTGGAAGGTGGACAGTGTTGGGGTGGGGCTACTTTCATATTTTACTCTTCACTTTGTTCCAGTCTGAATGACTCCAGTGAAATGAGTCTATCAGAGGCTGGGAGTGAAGTGAGCTGTGGTCAGTCTTGTGAAACAAAGCAGATCTGTGAATCATGACCCCTGGGAAGGTACACAAAATGTGCTTTGTTTCACAAAGCAATGTAAGAGCTTGTAAAAATTTAAAGATGCGAAAACCTTACAGAGAACTGCAGAAAACCCATTAAACTCCATCATAGCTACTTAAGGAACATGAATTTAAAGTACAAAAATAATACCTCAAGCATCTTCTTTGTAAATGAACTTTGCTTCAATTACCATTTGCAGGATATATTTTTTAAATTAAGTACTGTCAACAAAGTGGGAAGAATTAATAAAAGGAACGAAATAACTGGCCTGCCTTCACAAAGTCCCTGCTAGTGAGGAAAATTCCTTGTCTTGCTAGAAGACCCACCCTGCTGTGAGTAGGCCTCTGAGTGATGTGCAGGAGGGGTGCCGCAGTGCTACATGGCAGCACTACAGGACCTGCTCCAAAACAGAGGTATGCGAAGAAATGAATTATCCTAGAGGTGAAAAATTATCCAAGCTACGGGATCAAAGACGCCACTCTTCCTGGAGAGATCACAGCCACATATAACACTCCCTTGCCTACAGGTCTGTGTCTTCATTTTACTCTGTTATGGAAATAATATACCTTTGCCTCATTGAAGGTCTGAGCTTGAAGCATGTCACAGCCATGGACAGAGATGTCCATGTGTCCACCTCTAATACACAGGGGACAAAACTAAGCTCTGTCTTGATTTATGTTGAGATTCCACCATATGTATTTGTTGTAATTGGGGTTTTCAAGGAGTTGTTCCTCCATGCAAGGGGATTCTATAAACTGGAGCCAGGGAAGTTCTGGGCAGCTTAGGACCTTAATCCTGGTTTCTGAGGACTTTGTTGGCTGCCTGTCTATAACCTTCCTCTATCTTTCCATTCTTCAAGAACGTGGCTAAGTGCCTGTATCTGCAGAACTGGAAACCAGATCCTTTGTGATTACTAAGGAACACTGGCCTTTTCAATTGCAGGAGGGTCCATCTGCTAACCCCAGGGAGTAGTGTGAGCCCTGATTTGTGTCCTAGTCGAGGCTACAAAGGACTGTGCAAGTAGATGTCCTCTGTCTCCATAGAGACCCAGGAGAAGAGGGGCACACATCTCTGTACTGCCTGGGAGTGTGGTGTCCATAATGTAAATTATGTGGTGTTTATCATGTCCCTCTGGACCACAGATCAGGACGTGGACTTGTGAATCATTGACCTTGTGAGACACTGGTGGTTCCTCTTAACAACACTGGAATTTCTCAACCAATTTCTTAAAGGTCAAAGGTACCTGTAGTATCTTAGCAACTCAGCAAAACAGAAGGACTGAAGTATAAATTCAGGCTTCTCAAACTTCTGCCTTTCTCTAAAGCCTTTCCCCTGGGGAGCTCGTGAACATAAGTGTTACAGGACATTAGAGTGTAGTGCTGGTCATGTGTATCAGCACCTTCCCTTCTGGGCAGAACTGACTTGGAAGTCAGTTCCATCTAAGCAGTAGGATGTTTCAGTCTTCCCTATCAGCACCATGGGCAGTGTCAGGCCCTTCAAGAACAAGTCAAGGACATGAACCAGAGCGCGCTCCTGTGGTTAGAGGCAGCCACTGGTGTTGCTTTCCAGCTCAGAGCCCTTTCTGCATTGATCTGGAAATTGCCCACGTCTTTTGCAATGGTCAGTTGGAAACTGAGGAAGGCAGGTGCCCTGCAGGAAAGGGGAGGCTCAGAATTGTTACCAGAAAGAACATACTGTATATAGGTGGACGCTTCCTTTCAGCTATCCATACCAACTTACAGCCATGAAGGGCAGGGACACAGCTATCTACTGGGACATAAGTAAGCCCCCTGCTAACTTCTGCAGGGTCACCTTGTGTGTGTGGAGGCAGCTGCTGTCCAGTCTTCATCCCTGTCTGTTTTGGGCAGGGCTTTTTGTGGAGAATGGTGACAGGACAGGTGGTGGTTATGAGGGGAATGAAGAGCACAAAGTTGGCCTTCAGGAGGAACTCACTGTTGTCCACAGAGCTGGAAAATCAGCACCCTCCCCTGTACACTGAGAGCAGCTGAAGGGGTGACAGACCTGAATGGCTAGCTGCAAGGTGAGGCACAGCAAAGTGGCTGAGCCTTCTCCCCACACACTTGGGGAATCAGGCCCGAGCCTGTGGGAGTCCAAGCTGTCTGTGCCCTGACTGGCTACTAAAAGAATGTCAAGTCCCTTCTGCTAAGGTGCCAAGTCTGTCCTTTCTCTTGGATGAGGTCATGGGAACTTTAGAGGTACACTCTTGTTGTCTTCTCAGGTTCTTCCCTTGAGGGACACAGTTCTTTTTTTTTTTTTTTTTTTTTTTTTTTTTTTTTTTTTGCGGAGCCAGGAATTGAACTCAGGCCCTTGCGCTTGCCAGGGAAGTGCTTATTCCACTGAGCCATCTCCCCAGCCCCTCTAAGGGGACACAGTTCTGAGCCTACTTGTGTCTATAATGGTAGCCTGGAGAAGGACTCTGCACATGACAAGTGTACACCCCACTCAGAGCAAAGTGTTCTTGGTATGGACTTTACAATACCCTCTTCTCCACCTCATGGCTCTTATTCAGCCTGCTTTGGTGGTGGAGACCTTGAATCATATTCCCTTAAGTGCTGCTCGTATCTGGCAAAGCCACCTTAGCAGGTGTATTTGGCATGATGAGCTGACTGAGTCTTAGATGTGACCCCAGAACCAACGTTGAACAGTACCAGGGAAGCATTTTTCTATGGCTGCTATGGTGGCCCCAGCAAACAGAGGAACTTCTATCATTGATACCTGGGAGTTGACCTGTCACCAATGTAAAGTGGTCTATGTTGACAAGGACTCTCCTCTCAGATTGCTGTTGCTTCTGGATTTTTGAGCAAACGGGGGCTCTCTTACATCACTGTTCATATTGGTTCAGGACTGTCAGCAGAAACCAACCTCTGGGCACTCAGGGCCTCTTCCGAGGCACCTGGAAAGGATTTCACACCTGTTTCAGTGGGCACAGCATCACCTGTTTGGCTCACCAACTGCAGGGATACTCCTGGGTGTGTGTATTAAGGAGGCCATCTGGACAGACAGGATCATGAAAACATATGTGTGTGCGATGTCCATTTGCAGGGGTAGAACCAAGAAAATCCCCAGTCATTTTTAATAAAACACAACAATGCATACAACATACTCAACAGAATCTAGCTGAACTAATTCACTGCTAGGCTTCCTTCCACTTTTCCTTCCAAGTTGTCTTGCACAGAGACGACTTGCTCAGGTGTATCCTGATTTACTATCTTGGTCTCTCCCAATCTTTGGAAACATCCCTCAGTGACAGATTTCCCAGGCAATTCTCAAGCTGATCAAGTGGATAACATAGATTAGCCACCACTGCTGGGAAGCTGATTTTCACTATGTCCAGAACTAAATCCTCAGTGCCTCAGGCTGGGTACAGCTCTCTACTACTATAAGGAATAAGGCTTATGATAAGCGCTAGTTGAGCCACAGCAGTCCATCTCATAGGTGCTGCAACCTCCCGAGGCGTGAACTCCCGCCACCAGGATGGATGGAATGGCCTTAGTCATGGGGCATTTAGATTTATTTCAAGAAGAGATTACACATCCGAAGCAATCAAGGGTGCAGTTGTTGGTATTGATTTGGGTAATACTAACTCTTGTGTGGCAGTAATGGATGGTAAAGAAGCAAAGGCGCTGGAGAATCCTGAAGGTGCCAGAACTACCCCATCTGTTGTTGCTTTGACAGCAGATGGGGAGCAACTTCTTGTCATGCCAGCAAAGCCACAGGCTGTCACCATATCAAACAATACTTTCAATGCTACAAAGTGTGTCATTGGCTGGTGCTATGATGATCCTGAAGTACAGAAAGACATTAAAAATGTTCCTTTTAAAATTTTTCATGCATCTAATGGCAATGCCTGGGTTGAGGCTCATGGAAAACTATATTCTCCAAGTCAGAGTGGAGCATTTGTGTTGATGAAGATGAAAAAGACTGCAGAAAGTTATTTGGGGCACACTACAAAAAAGGCTGTGATCACAGTCCCTGTGTATTTCAATGATTCAGAGAGGCTACTAAGGATGCTGGCCAGATATCTGGACTGAATGTGCTGTGGATGATTAATGAACCAACAGCTGCTGCTCTGGCATATGGTTTGGATAAATCTGAAGACAAAATCATTGCTGTATACGATTTAGGTGGTGGAACTTTTTTTTTTTTTTTTTTTTTTTGGTGGTGGAACTTTTGATATTTCTATCCTGTAAATTCAAAAAGGAGTATGTGCAGTGAAATCTACCAATGGGCACACCTTCTAAGGTGGTGAAGACTTTGACTAAGCCTTGTTACAACACATTGTCAAGGAGTTAAGGAGAGAGACAGGGGTTGATTTGGCCAAAGACAACGTGGTGCTTCAAAGAGTGTGGGAAGCAGCTAAGAAGGCTCAGTGTGAACTCTCTTCATGTGTGCAGACTGATATTAACTTGCCATATCTTAGAATGGATACTTCTGGGCCCAAACATTTGAATATGAAGCTGACCCAAGAACATTTTGAGGGGATTGTCACTAATCTAATCAAGAGGACTATTGGTCCATGCCAGAAAGCTATGCAGAATGCAGACGTCAGTAAGAGTGACATAGGAGAAGTGATTCTTGTTCTAGGATGACTAGGTTGCCCAAGGCTCAGAAGACTGTACAAGATCTTTATGGCTGAGCTCCAAGTAAAGCATCAATCCTGATGATGTGTAGCCATTGGAGCTGAAAATCTGGGAAGTATGCTGGCTGGTGATGTCATAGATGTGCTGCTTCTGGATGTCACTCCTTTGGCATTGGGTATTGAGACTCTGAGAGGTGTTTTTACCAATGTTATTAACAGGAATACAACTATTCCAACCAACAAGAGGCAGATTTTCTCTACTGTTGCTGATGGACAACCTCAAGTGGAAAATCAAAGTATGTCAGGGTGAGAGAGAGAGAGAGATGGCTGCAGACAAGCTTCTTGGACAGTTTACTTTAGTTGGTATTCCCCAGCCCCTCGTGGAGTGCCTCACATTGAACTTACATTTGACACTGATGCCAATAGAATTGTACATGTTTCTGCCAAAGATTGTAATCCAGTCTTCCGGTGGCTTAAGCAAAGATGATATTGAAAATATGGTTAAAAATGCAGAGAAGTATGCTGAGGAAGACAGGCAAAAGAAGGAATGAGTTGAAGCAGTTAATATGGCTGAATAAATTATTTATGATACAGAAACAAAGATGGAAGAGTTGAAGGACCAACTGCTTGCTGATGAGTGCAACAAGCTGAAGGAAGAGATTTCCAAACTGCAGCAGCTCTTGGCTCAAAAAGACAGTGAAACAGGAGAAAACATCAGTCAGGCAGCTTCCTCTCTCTCCAGCAGGCATCAGTGAAGCTCTCTGAGATGGCATACAAAAAGACGGCATCTAAGAGAGAATGCTCTGGAAGTTCTGGCACTGAGGAACAAAAGGAAGATCAAAAGGAAAAAAAAAAAAACAGTACTAGCAGTACATTTTGAAGTCAAAAGGACAGTGTATCATTAAGCTTGGGAGTAGAGGGACTTGCTGAGCAGAAATGAGCAAACTTTACTCATTTTACTGTGCTTTTGCAGTATTCCATATATAATTTCCCTAATATGTAAGTTCATGAATGCTCATTTAATGGGTAATGTAACAGTGCAAAGTTCAGTGTTGTTTCCCTGGTCTGTCATTTTTCAGTTGCATGTAAAAGAGGAACAGGACAATTATTACGATTATTAATGACTTAGCATTGATTTTTTTCTGGAGGAGTCATTTTTGAGGGATGAAAAAAATCTCACAATTAGGCGAAGAAATGGACCGTGGACCTGGAAGGAGGCCAGATGGGGTTGAAGATCCTTGTCGGCCCAGAATACTACTATAAGGAATGAACTTGTATGTACATGGGGTCCTTCAGCTGAGGCCTTGCAAAGAAGCCTGTGCCACATAGATATGGCAAAGGAAGCTAGGTCAGTAGAAAATTAATCTATTTGTTAGGCATTGATGAAGTCCCTGATATTTTAAGGCATACTTTTTTCAGGTGTCTGCTGGCCAATGTCTGGCACCTTGATTCTTTTTGATCCTTTCTGGATTCTTCAAAAAAAAATAAACATGAAAAGGAAAAGAAGAAGAAAAAAAGGAATAATTCAATGGGATGTTATGTGAATCTGTCTTAGACAAGTGTGCAATTTGCTTGTGCTTATAGAGTGAGGTCTCAAGTCTCAGAACATGTTTACCACTCTTCAACTTACCACTTAGACCTCTTGACTAGCTCTCAGCCTCAAGCCCCAGCATTAGACACTTAGCATGCCATGTGAGCATGAATCCATAGGTTCTAGTCTACCATGTCTTAAGCAAAGCCCATGATGAGCCTTGGGATCGTGTTTCCAGTCTCTCTTTAGGAGGGTTGAGATCCTTATAGCCTGGAAGCTTGCTTCTGGGGAAGTTACCACAACTAGATGTGTGAGAGTGGGTTTCACAGTTCACATGAACTTATCTGGTTTTGCATACCCCTTCCCTTGTCCTTGGTGTAGGGCAGCATGACTCTTTGATGTGGCACAGCTCCTGTTACCTTGATAGTTTGGGTTTCTTATACTGATCTCGCGGGCCTCGTATCCAGTTGAGGAGTGGACACTAGTTTTATCTGTGCATTTCATTCACTCCTAGTTGAATTAATGTTTCATGCCCTCCATGAAGGTTAGGAGGCTCCGGAGTCTGACTATAATCTGCAAAAATCAGGTCAGTTTGTAACTAAAGGAAGAGTTCAGTTCTTCAAACTCTACCATGGCCATCTGGGTTCAAGCTGTTCCCTTCAATCTGAGCAGTGCTCTAGGGCCATTGGTGCCTTCAGTGGGAAATTTTCCCCTCCACCACAGTCACCTTTATATTTGTGCCTGCTCCCTGAAGTGAAAGCAGAGCCCAGAGTGCCCTCCCCACAGTGAGTGCAGCTGTCAGGGTCCCCGCAGACACCTGGCAGTGGTTGGTGCACATGGTGATCTGGTTGAGGATGTGCATATGGTTTTCTGTCCTAACACAGAATCTCAGATCATGTCGCAAGGGATGCTTGGGCCCAAGCTCTGGCTGGCTTGGTTGTCAGAGTACCTACTGAAGCCCTGGCCTAGCTGCAGGATCTGTGGATCTAAACTGTTTACCCTCCTCAGTGGAGGGGCAACTTTTCTGGGTTCCTCTTGGAAGAAGAAATAGGCAAGGGCAGGCCTTTCTTGGCTGCCTACCTCTACCTGATTAGCATCTCATAGAATGCTGAGTTTTCTCAGCCACTGTGCTTTTGATGCAGTCAATTAAGGATGATGTCTCAGGGGACAATCACTGTGTCAGACCCAAGTTGGCCTAGTGACCACTGCCAGCACGTGCAGATCCTTAATATGTCTCATCGTGCCTGTGGCATGGGAAGCATGTGGAGTCTATAGGGCATTGTTCCAGGGACTCGGCCTATGTCACCAGTGTTCTCAATAGTGATGTTAAGCAGTGAGCACTGGAGCCTTTGGTCATTCTTTTGGTCTGATTTTTATAAACCTCAGGTGTAAAGAGGCTGCTAATGTCTAAATGTGTCAGAAGGGCTCACCCATGCTTCTGCTTCAGGCACTGACGCTTCTTATGCCACAGCTTCTCTTCGTTGTAGTAAAGCACTAAGAGTGAAAGCTCAGCACTGGCCACGGCCTGCACAGTCCCTCCTGTTCCCTTCTCCCTCTGACTCAGAAGGTGTCCTAGCCTGCACTGAGCTGAGCTCCACGCACAGCTGCTCCCCGTCTCTTGGTACCTGCATTTGATTTTGGAAGCATCTTTGAGTGACACTGTAGTAGTGAGCCATTTGAAAGTCAGTTAGAAATTTCCAGCTAAAGTAAATCTGCTTTTTCATGCTGTAATATCGAGAACCAGCTTCCCAGTAGTTGCCATGAGGCTCCTCCGTGGGCTAGCTCTTTGCTTTCACGCATGTGTCAGTGATTTCTCCTTAAGGTGCCCTAGAAACATGGATGGCTGCATTCCATCCTGGTCCTTCTTAGTCTTTATTCAGAAAATCTGCCTATGTGAAGTCTTCCCAAGAGAGTCAGATGCTAGCTTATCCTGCCTCTAGCTGGAGTCAGTGTTGCCTGGGTCAGCAACACAGCGCAGCATGTGCCTGCTGAGTCCTTTTTACTCCTCACAAAAGCCAGTCATTTTAATATTCATAAACCTTGATCTAAACTGCGTGCAGTTACAGCCCATGAATGAGCATACGTTGTATACATGGTAGCAAATCATTTTGTAAATATGCGATATTAAAAGTAATGGTTTGTTGCTTCCTGGTGCTGCTTTGAAGTGTCCTATAATGAAAACACTTTGGCTGAAACATCCAAGCAGATGAGGACACTTGGGTATTTGAACCAAAGGCCCAGGGCTGTGGCTGGCACTGTCTTTTGTGTGCATTATTGTGACTCAGAGAAAAATGTTGCTGGTGAACATCTTGGTAACCATTTCTGGGTTGAGATGGAATCTGAGTTTCTGAATTTGCATTTCTGGAATGACCAGTGGTGAACCTTTTTCCACGTATGTACTTGCCAATTCTATTTCTTCAGTGGAGAAGTGTGCAGCTCAGATGCCCATTTTTGGACTGAGCCTTTCAATTTTGCATCATACCTTATGAAGGGCTGGAGTTGAGGATGATCTCAGTGTCAGGACACAGCTCGCTGCCTGAGGGAAGATGGCCAATTTCATATTCCAGGAAATGTCTAAAATCTGAAGTGCATTCTGTGGGTCATAGGATGATCCCAAACATGACGACCTGCCTGCGCCAGGTACGCCTACATCCTCTGAGCAGACCTGCTTCGTATCTCCATGTGGTTATGTGCAACTGGTGGAGCCTACTGCAGGGACCTCAGCACTTCCACAGTCCCCATAAGGGAGTGCTCTAGAGGATGCTGTTAGTCTCACTAGCCACCTTGAAAGACCTCCTGGAATTTGGTGCAGTGTGGCTTTTAATAACTGCCAGGAGGGCCCTGTTCATCTGCAGAGTCAGCACCTCATCAGGACACTCGTCTTGCACATTTTCTCCTGTCCTCTGCCACCTCTCACTTAGTTCACTTGGTAGCAAGGTGGAATGGACCAGGAGAAGTTTGTTGTGTGGCCTAGAAAACGCAGTGAAACCACACTGCAGGTACATAGATCAAGCAGCTCCTTTGGACAGTGAGGTGGTAGGAACAGTTTCCTATGAGCTTAAGTCACCACAGATTGGGTACTGGGTTCCCAAATCCATGTCCTTCCCTCTCTGGGGTTGAGCCATTTTGTTCATAGCTCTGCTGATGTGACAAAGGACTCCAACATGTCCACAGTGTCTGTGAGACCATCTCGAGCTTACCTAAAATCTCATGTTCTCCTCCCCTGTGATCTGAAGTTGACTCCAGATCTGGTTTTCTGGTGCTTTCACACAGCCTTTGATCACTGTGGATCCAGCCCTGATTTTCTCTCTTAGCATGAAGGGGGCTAAGATTAAAGTGTTTCCCAACTAGTAAATGTTGTGAGTAGGCATGACTTTTAGGGTACAAAATGAAGCTATGCACTTCCTCAGCCTCTAATAAAGAGCCCCTCAGAATGTACTTGCGATGTATAGGAGATCATTTCTGCTCCTTAAGGACTAATTAGATTTCCTTTGATAAGTTCTGTAGAAGTCGGTGGAGTCTGTCTTGGTAGTCTTTCACTGAAAGCAGTTCCTCTGCCCTACTACTGGCATAAGAATTTTCCCAGAAAACAAATTATTGTGAATTGCTGCTGGCCAGAGTGCAGCATACTTTAGAACTGAGCAGCTCTGGACATAACACTGGATATATCAGTGGAATCTGGATCAGAATTATGTTACAGTTAATGAGGGTGGTGTATACTGATTCCAGTTCTTTCTAAGTGCATAGTATACATTCACCTATGTTACCAGTTGAGCAATCCTCTGCTCTGTTAAGGTGGACATTTGAATTGGCAAAGTGTACCTCTTCTAGTGGCTCTGGGCTTTGGGTTCCAATGGTGTTCAGTTCTTATTGTTACACCTCTGAGCCTTGATGCCAGCTGCTGACACCAATTAATTGCAGCTACTATTGCTTGTTACTACTGGCTACTAGTCAGTCCACTCCTCCCACTGATCACAGGAGACCAGTGACATTATATAGTGACCATAAAAATGGCTCTGGTTTGTTGTTCTCCTATTACAATACCCCTCTGTAGGGTCCATATCTCTCACCCAGCAATATGACACATAGGTGCAAAAGTAAAATCAGAGAAAAAGCTGTACAGATGAACTCATAGATTTTATTCATATCAGTCAACGCAGTGGGAGAAGCAGCATAGGGCTAGGAAAAGAATCTTTGCAAGCACTGGCTATAATAGGACATGGCCATTCTTACCAGGCAGAAAGGCTTGCTCTCCATGTAGCACTGTCGTGAATAGTTTGAAGTGTATAGGGCTGACACCTTTACTGCCAAGAAAGTATAGTTCTTATTGAGTCCCATGGCCTCTGCTGAGATCTCATGTCTTAGCCCTGGAAACTCCCAGACGGCTGCTCAAGGCCCCATTCCATCCTTAAGCAAGAAGTCAAATCTCACCGTGGGCTGAGATAAGATGGCATCTTGACTGAGCTCACATTTTAACTAAATAAGGGAGCATCTCATTTCATACAGTAAGCTCCATGCCAACCCTCCAAGGCAGCTTCAGTCACAAAAGCCTGCATACCTCAGTGAATAGGATTGAAGCAAAAGGTCAGGGAGAGATGGAAACAAGGCCATACTCAGAGAGCACAGCATGACAGCCTCCCACATCTTCACTAGCAGCCTCTAGTATGTAGAGGACCATAGCACACCCTCGCCCCTTCCTGTTGCTCCTTGACAGCCTTAGGTCACGTGGGACATGTGCAGCCTTCAGTCCCAGAGGATATACTCAGAGTGGTACTGCCAGCTGGTCTAACTCACAGCTTATCCTGTCACGGTGAGGTGTCTCCTTCATCTTGCCCACTTGCTATACTGGAAATGAGAGACCATCCCACAGGAGGCTAAGCATTAAGGAGGGAAGAAAACCAGCCTGGACAGAAGCTCTGCTCCCTTCAAAAGAGCCAAGTTGGGACTTAAGAGGAACTAAAAATGCCAGGATACGCGCTCCTGGAATGGAAAGGTGTGTCGATAAGCTGTCACTTATGGTGAGATGAGTGGGCTCAGAAAGCGCAAGGAGGAAACTCCAGCTTTCTTCTTCAGCCAAGTAGAAGTCAATCAGCTCCATGTAAATTACAAAAACTTCAGATGGGTCCCTGGACATCTATGATACAGTTGCTGGAACCCTTTTCTGAAATTAATTGGTATCAAAAGTGTCAGAAGAGAAAGGCTGAAGTTATAGCTCTCAAAATGATACATTGTAGACTCACCCAAATCACCAAAGGGAAAACTCAAGGGCAACTGAGGAAAGAGTTCCTGTTTTAAGTGCAACAAGTTGGCCCTCAGCATGTGGCTGCACCAAGGCTGATGGGCCTGCTCTGAAGGTGGCTGAGGTGCCTGGTGGGAGGGATAACTTTCCTGGTCCCAGAGTGAGGCTGGGTCAACCAAACCCCAATTTCTCAAGATTGAAGAGATCCAAGCCCAACTTCCTTCTAGTGCTATATAAAATAAAGATTTCATGATGAAACAAGTCCCTGCTGTGTGCTGCTTCAAGAATACCTGCTCCATGTGAGCTAGGAATTGTTCTTGCATGATAAGACCTGGGCTGATACGGTCATAAAGCTTTCCCCACCTTGCTGGGCTTTTGTGGTTCTCTTGTCCTTGGAGCTGCTGAGGGCTGACAGCAGAGAAGTTCTTTTTTACCTGTGAGTCCAATTTGATGTGTGTGTGTGTGTGTGTGCGTGTGTGTGTTAGACACTTGGCATGCTATCCCAATATTGTATCAACAGGGTGGCTCATATACAAGAAATTTCTTTGAGTTTTGGAGGCCAGAAATTGCAGCTCATTGTACTTGCATCACCAGGATCTGGGGAGGCCTCTTCTGGGCAGCAGACTCAACTTCTTATTGAGTCCTCATGTGGAGGTGAGCAGAGAAAGGGTGATGTCTCATGTCCCTTACAAGGACACTGATCATGTCCACAAGAACACTTCCAGCCACCTACTAACACTGTCACAGTGGGGACTGGACATCAAACAACCACCTGAGGAAGGACACTAGTATTCGGTACAGAAAAGTATTTCAACATGAGGCCCAAACCAAAATACACAATTCCTTCCAGGTTCCTGGGCAGAATGACACCAACTATGGAGACTGAGGCTTTGGGTAACACCAGCCCGAGGATGTGAAGATGCCCTGCGCACTATGGACTAGCCCTGCCTGCAAGGCAGCCACGAAGAGGAGAGATCAAAGAGTCAGGAGAAGTGGCCAGCGCTGTGCTTAGTGATCTCAGGCCCTGCTGCATTTGCAGCTTTGCCTGGAATCCCCAGGGAGGCAGAGGGTTTGATGGTCTTGTTCTGAAGCCAGTCTCGGGTGGTTCTCCATCTCATCCATCTGGAAGAGCCTAAAAGAACGCTTTCACTTCACGCACTTTGTTGTTGGAAAGCAGGCTCTCCACAAAAGTGTTGTGTGCTTGCATATGAGATGTACTTGTCTATAAATTATACGATAAAGACCTTCGTACTGCTACTTGCAACCAGAGTCTCAGAATCTTTGTTTTTCTTATGCCGTTTTTCATCAGATGAAAGTGGTTAATTCAACCTCTGGCAGAAATGTGAAATGGTACCAGAATTGAACAGTAAAAGCGCTTGAGGATGACCAGATAGAAAATGCATGGTGAAGCGCCTTAGGAGGAAGCCTCCAGCACTACCTTCAAAGTAATCTGGAAACTAAAACTTGATTTGCATCAAGCACCTGGATTTAAGTGCAGTTTACACAGAAAATAAAGGAGGACAGCCTGCGTTTAGTAGTGCCGCCTGGGAAAGGATTCCAGCAGGCCCTCTGGTCAGCACTGCCTCTGCCTGGAAGTGAGCATCCCTGCCCAAGAGGTTCCAAGACCCTTATATGCAGGGTGGGCCACACAGCTTGTGATTGAAATAGAAGGCCCCACCCCGCCGAGAATGGTTCCAGCGCGCCCTCTGGTGTCCGGCTGTAGGTACTGTACCCCGAGACCTGATTCTCTCTGGGGCTGTGATTTCCTTTTTTTTATCATGCTCTTCTCTGTCTTCTATTTCCTCAAAGTAAGCTCAATATACTAATCCTAAAAATCCCCACTTCAGCCCTTGCATTTAGGAAGTCTGTCTTAAACATAGTCTAGAAAGAGGGTGTGGTCAGCTTTACCTATGATAAGGGAAACTAGCCAAGTGAGTTTAGCATGACTGTTCAAAGAGAGGTGGCCTTGTGGGAATGATGCAGTCTTTTAAAGTTATTTTAAGAGCTGTGATTCCACAATTTAAAACAACCCAGGAAGAACAGAAATGAAGCAAGATAATATTTGCGTTGGTAATTATTGGAGCAGATGATTAATATATGATGACTATCTCGTACTCTGTTGTGTCTTTAAAGTTTTCAGTAATATTTTTAAACCAAATTTTTCCTGCCATTTTGAGTGTATTGAATGATGGCCTCCTCTTGACAAATACATAAGCTCCTATTAAAGATTTTTCTTGGGTCTCACTATTTGCTGTGAATGCAGCTGACAGGCTGTGTCCCATCCGCTGTAGATTCAGTGTAGGTCATAAGTTCTGGGGTCAAGGGTCCCTCTGGTTCAAACTGGTACTTGCTTGTGTCATCCTCCTGTATTTGCTGGGGGGCTGCTGGCTGTGGAGTGAGTAGCTGAGTGACTCTTCCCATAGGCTTATGACCCTTTGACGGACCGCATAATCAGTTTCACTACTGTTGCTGCTGAGCCCAGCATGGAAGTGAAGCAGCGGGACAGCATGTTCTCAGCACTATGGAGAGATAAGAAGCTGCTCCATAGCTTGTGGCCATAATGCCAGGCACAGAGGCACATGTCTGTGATCTTAAGGTCAGGCACAGGACACATGCCTGTGTCCTCCTAAGGGAGGACAATTGCAAGTTCAAGTCCAGCCTCTGAAACTTAGACCCTGTACTAAATAAAAAAGGACTGAGGAGTTAGTTTAGTGCAGGCCATTGGTTCAATCTCTAGTACTGCAATGATATCCTATAAGCAACATGTGGTGTTACATTGTCGAAGTGCACAAGGTGGTTACATAAGGGCACTAACTAAGGGCTGGGGATGGAGCCCTGGTGAAGATCCTTTTTCCAGCACCTTCAGGCTTGGCTTCATTTCTCAGCTCTGCAAAATGATAGAAGTTAAAGAGACCTGACATAGTGCTCTTTTCAGATCATTTCTGTGTTGTCACAGCCCCAAAACTTATTTAACCTTCTTGTCATGACAATGATCATCTTTAAAAATTGGTAATTTGGTTTTGAGAGTCTTGCTTCCTAAGGAAATTGTCTTCGCAGAAACTTATAGGAAATTTCCCTCTTGTGCTGGTAAATGATGCTGTCCAGAGGAAAAGTCCACATTTGTAGCATTTGCTGGTTCCCATGGTGGAAGTCTCCTGCCTTGACGCAGCAGGAGGCATGATGACACCATCCATGCGACATCACCTAGTGTGCTCAGTGAGGAAATGCCCACAATGGGCTTTCAGAGCAGCCGCAGCCAGCTCTGCCAGGTCACTGCTGCTGTCCTGGCCGTGTGTGGATACTGCTTTTCCAACTGTGTTCCCCCAAACAGACGCATGGATCAATGGAACAGAACTGAGCACACAGTAATCTCCCTGATATACTAACCACTCAATCTTTGACAAGGGACCAAAGGCCTATGATGGGAGAAAAACCAGTATCCCAAGTACCACTTGTTGAAGAGGCTATTTGCAGAAGATTGAAAATGGACCCTTATCTCTCACCATGTACCACATTAAAAGCAAAATGGACTAAAGATCTAAACAGTAAAACATACATTAAGCCTCCTGGGAATTAAATAGATAAAACCCTTGAAGACATAGGAGTAGAAAAGGACTTTCTAGACAACCTCAACATATATCAACGAAGATTCACCATCTGTGGTCCTTAGAGAAGTGCAAATTGAAGCAATGCTAAGATTCTATCTTGCTCCAGAAAGAATGGCAATCATTAAGAAATCAAGTAATAACAAATGTTGGTGTACTTGGGTGATAAAGATAACTCTTCTTTATTGGGAGTGAAAACTAGTACAGCAATTGTGGAAGCCAGCGTAGAGACTTTCAAAGGACTGGAGCTGGAAATTCCGGATAACCCAGCTTTTGCACTGTTAAGTATCTTTCACAAGGAGCTTAAGTTGTCACAGTACAATGGTACCCACATACTGTGATAGTTAATTTAAGAAGCACCCAGCTAAACTGCATCATTCTCTAGTAGAAGGACCTATCCTCGGGAAGATTACCTCCAGGGCTGATATCCACCCTTCCACCACAGACCCTTTCATCTCCTGATAGGCCCCCACAGGGTGCCCCATGAGCTCCAGGCCTATGCTGGATCCGTGGGTCTCCAGCGCACAGACCTCACCCATGACTATGGGCAGGCACTGTAAATTCTTACATAGTTGTGTATCTTATGTGAAATATGTTGCTCTAGTAAGTGTCTACTGAAACAAAGTTTGGAATGAGAGTGGCGAGAAAGAAGCATAAAGGTTCAAGTCTTGAACAGTGTTGGAGGCTTTTGAAGCTGTCTCTTTAATTTGAGATCTAAAGATGCCATGATCCCTTCTCAATTCCATAGGCAATATTGTTGGCAGGAACTGCTTAATGCTTCGTGTAGATGCATTTGAACACCCCAACCTCCTACTTGAGAGATGGAAAGAATTTAGCAACTCTACATGTGAACTTTTAAACATTTTTGGCTGATTGGGAAGTGTTACTGGCTGGTCTTTAGCTCTGATAAATTACTGTTCATTTCATCCACAAAATCTTTTTACTGAGTTCAACTATGCCCTTGAAATGAATCTTGCATTTGGATGTCAATGTCCACCATCTTATTTATGACTCCCATGGCACGACTGTGGGGCATGAGGAAGGCAGTTGCTCTGTGTTCATGTAGGCAGGTACCTCTAAGAGGTGATATTTCATAGCATGCATTATGATTTAAAATGGGATTCCTTTGTTTTCTTGACCACAATCTTGGATATTCCCAGGTATAGGAAATTGACTGGAAGCATCAAATGATGCATGCTCATAGAAGGCTATGGCATCGCTTACCCTTGTTAAACCTACTCTTGGGCGTAAGTTCTGTCTTGACAATGAGAAAACCCTTTTTATTGAGTGATTTGAAATCTGGCTTTCACTAAATTCTTTAGATACATGGGAGTGATTTATTCGATCATGCTGGTGACTGTACATCAGTGTTTTTCTTTAACATATAGTATTTCATACATCCAAAGTACTTGTATGGAAGGCTGGCATATCATTTTCAGTGCCACATAATTTTTCAAGAGATGTGGCTTAAAAAATAAACATGGGGTATTTGTACAGACAGGTGGTCAGGGAGAATGGCCATTTATTGTGCTTCCTATTGAGGTTTTAAAGAAATAAAATATAACTATTTAGAAAAGATTTGAATGGGATGAGCCACCAAACAACTGAAACAGAAAGATACTACATTGAGTCTATGGAAACCTAGGCAAATGTTTTCTCGGCAGGCTAGAATTATTTCAAGTATTATCAATGTGTCCTGCTCATACAATGGATATTCCCATTATGTGGAGTACGTCTGTGTGCAGTTATGAAGCATGAAGACAGATTCAATGACCTGGCAAAGACCTACATCTCTAGAAGTTCCAGTTCATGTAGAGCATCTCTCATGTGTACTGTGGTCCTGGAGTGCTAACACCCTGAATATGCCCTGAATATGGATGGGATGCCCAGGCAGCTGTATTGGGAAGGCAGTATGTGTGTGCCTGATCGTTGCCACTCCCACAGCTCAGGAGGAAGCTGTACCTAATAGTGAGGCGTATCGGGGGATATAGTCATTCAGCACTGCCATGGGGAACCTATATTCCTATAAGGAATAGCTTGAAGCCATGACAGAGAAGAGGAATTTGGCATGCACCACTGTTCTGACAGCTGAAATAGCCCAAGTAAGAGGCTGAAATCAGACCCTGAGGTTTGTCTAAATTTCTCTGTGTGTGAGCTGAAGAATATCTGATGTTCTCATAGATAGGGGACTTGGCATTCCATGAAGAGGACATCAGAAAGCACATCATCTTCATGACTGTAATCCATTCTGTGGACCATATTAGATGAGTTCTTATAACTTTGAGAACCACTTTATTCAAAATTGGGGTGGATATTTTTTAAAGAGAAATCCATGAAGAGGATGTGGGTTGGGATAAAACTAGTTTCATGCTAGCTGTGCAGTCCCAGTGCTGTAAGCTCTATTAGTCTCTTTCCTACTGCTGACACCCAGTTCCTAACCCTGCAGAATAGAGCACAGACGTTTGCTGGCAATGCCTGAAGGTAAAGTTGGCTGAGTGGGCTCAGTCCATAGTCCACAGGAACTGAGGCCCCAATGCCATGGTGAGGAAGAGCTGCTTCAACCATGGAATTAGATCAGCAGAAAGGACCAGAGCCAGAGATGTGCCCTCTAGTGACCCGCACCTAGGACCCACCTTGAGAGCAGGCCCAGTTCCCTATAGCACCTTCAGTTGTGCACTGATTGATCCACTGATTACAGTGAATATTGCCAGTGATTTGATCCCCTAATAGGCCCACATCTGCATACTTGAGACTCTGAGGGGGTGCTTTAGGTGTAAACGCTAGCATTGTGTGACTGCATCATGCCGCCTTCTGAAGACAACATCCATCAATGTCTCGACCTCCTTTCTACCTCCGGCAGGGCTTCAGCTCCTAAATAGCACATTAGCCCAAAATCGCTCCACAGATTAGTCCATGGAATGTGGAATCTCCATTCTCCATCCCCTTCGGGAAGCCCAACCTCCTGATGTTGAGCATCATTGATCCTCAACCCACCAGTCACCTGGACCTCTTCTGCTAGCATTCAGATCTGCTTGGCTCACCTGGCTCCTTCATGGGACTCTTCCTGGAAGTATCAATGCTGGGTCACTTATGATCTGTTAGGCTGTATACTCCTCTGCCCACTGCAGCATCAGTTAGAAAGGACTACTGAGCAGTAATGAAGTGAACCATCTGTGTTTTATACAGCTATGGCTCTCTAGGCCTGGATTTCCTGGCTTATCCAATACCTATGCTCACAAAGTCACCCTGCCTTTAGCATGTTGGTGCCAAGACGCAAGGCAGCAAAAGTGTACCTGGGAGAAAAACTCTTCTCATGATCTGCATGTTGAGAGGTCCTGATCCACAAAGTTGCATGGACAGAGTCATGCACTCTTTGAGAGATTCCTTGAGAATGATGACACGTGGCCATTCGCTGCTTTTGTTTTGCCACCCAATAATATGTTCAGAGGAAGCATCATTTAAAATTAGTTGAATATAACATACGTGAAATCCTGGAAGACAAACATTGTGTCCCTTGAAAAATGGCTGAGATAGCTGAAGGAATGCCTCACCTGTGTTTTCAGCAAGTGCTGAGGAGCTAGAACAGAGTAGATCTCAATGGGGAACAATTGCTAGGTTCCAGGGTTACTGCATACTTTTTACTCCTGCTCTCATGTGATGTCCTTTGGGACACTGTGTCCTTGGTCATCTCTGATGAACACCAGGAATCTGTGTTCTGAATCCTCTGGGACATTTCATAGTGGCACTCCAGGATGTCCCACCTTTCCATGAAGGCCAAAGTTTCATAGGGTCCTCCATGAGCCCTGCAACTCCATCTTCCTATCAGATGCTCTGCAGAGGACTCAAATGACTTTTCTGTGACCACAGTAGACATGTGCTGCTCTCAGAGGGACTTTTTTTCACTTGCAAAGGTGTTTATTTGATCACGTCTGACATACATGCAACATTCATATGAAGCATGACTTGATATCTATCCAATGAAATTTGTATGTAAATTCCTGTCTATTGTCCTAGTTCACAAAAGGTCTTTTCCACTAACAAGTCAGGGCTTCTCCAAAGTTGCTGCTTTTAGGCCACAATATCCTTAGAACTCTTAAAGAGAAAGAAGAGCTTTGTGTTCCTGGAACCTAGAAGGAAATCTATGTTTTATTTCTTTAGCTAGAAGGAAATCTAGGCAATGCCTGGATTATGGTCAATTTTGTAGAATGTCTGCCTGCAATCACGTTCAGTTAAAAATGCAGAAGCACACTGTTCTAGGATGGTTGAGTCACCTCATGATCCTTTTAAGCTTTTCATGAACCTTGTTTCTTAGTTGTTTGTAGATACCATGCCTGGGAACTTAAAGCTCTTGAGGAACAGAATAGAGCTTCAAGTTGCTGAGATTTAAGTTGCTGAGCCTGCAGTGGGCAGAGCAGGTTGCTCATGAGGCCTGTGCACACGAAATTCCTGATGAAGCAGAAAGTAGTGAGCTGCAACCAGCAGAGCAGGAAATGCAGAATTGCCTTGAGCTTCACATGTGTGATGCCACAGTTTTCTTGGTGCAGGTTGGTTGGGGTGGGTGCACTATGGTGTAGTAGAATTCAGAGAGCCTAAGGATTAAAATCAGGTTGATGCAACTCAGATCCAAGTGTTTTAGCTTTCTGATATGCTCACTCTGGAGTAGCTGATGACAATCAGCGGGAGAGCTGGCAGTGAGTTAAGTACAGGGTCTCCAAGGGGTCTGTCATGCACCTGTGTACCCGGCCCAAGTGTCCTTCAATCAGTATGATGGAGTCCAGGTAAATCTCTTGCAGACAGTGATTACCAAACTGAGGACAAATGCTCTCTCCTATTTGGGGAAATGGCAGGCTCTGAGCTGTCAGAAGGAATGAATTTCTGGCGCGCAGGTGTGATAAAGGTGCGGTGCCTGGTCGGGTCTTGAGTGTCCGAACTACAGCGGCCGGACAGGAGTGGCCGGAATGTTTCGAATATCCACATTTCCATCACTTCCTGGTAGAATTTTGAATTGTCATGGATCATATGTCACCTGAAGACATTCAGCTAAGAGCTAACCAGCTTACTGATGAGTCTCTGGAGAGTACAAGGAAAATGCTAGACTTAGCCGTACAGTCTCAAGATGCAGGAATCCAGACCATCACCATGCTGGGTGAACAAGGGGAACAACTAAATCACACAGAAGAAGGCATGGACCAGATAAATAAAGATATGAGAGAGACAGAAATGACTTTAACAGAATTCAACAAGTGCTGTGGCCTTTGTGTCTGTCCATGTAACAGGACGAAGAACTTTGAGTCTAGCAAGGCCTATAAGGCAACGTGGGGAGAAGGCGGAGACAACTCACCTGGCAATGTGGTATCCAGGCAAGCGGCCAGAGTTACAAATGTGCAGCCTCAGCAGCCAGCCACCGGAGCATCCAGCGGCAAATATATTAAACGGATAACCAACGATGACAGAGAAGAAGAGATGGAGGAGAACCTGACTCAAGTGGGCAATATCCTGGGAAATCTAAAGAACATGGCCTTGGACATGGGCAATGAAACTGAAGCTCAAACTCGACAAACAGAATCAATCACAAAAAAGGTTGACACCAGCAAAGATCGTATTGATGTTGCCAATACCAAAGCAAAGAAACTCACTGACAGCTAAAGCTACTGCTGTACTTCATTAGCATTTATTCACTTTTCTAGTTGCTCCTCCTATGCCATTGCCTTTTCTGAGTTGGAAATTTTGGTCTAATCTGAAGTTTTGTGCTGATAAGGCGGTAATGTAGAAGACAGGCCAGTGGAGTAAAACCTCCCTACTTTATTTTCTGTTTCTCTTGAAGGTAGACTGCTCTGTCTTCACTGTTTTTTCTATTCATAGTCTTAGATTGGTTTTCATATATCACATTTAGTGGGAAAGGAGAAATACTATCCTCTTCACCTCAGCAGATTCTTTTCTTTTTATGATTTGGAAGCATTGCCAAAGATGGGTTTAAAGAAGGCAGCTGTGGAGGTATGTTTTGTTTGTCTGCTTTGGTTTGTAGTAGGTACAGGACAAGAGAGAAGAGGTTGTTATCTCAGTAAAAATACACAGGCTACAAACCAAAAACTACATAGGTACAGTAAAGATCCAGTCATGTTTAGTTTTTTATTTAAGTTGCAGTTTTTGGCCAATTAATGTTAATGCTTGGTTTTGGAACTTTTACACACAGTATCTTTACCTTATGTCACTATTTTGTAACCCTTGCTACAAAGAGTAGAATAAATTGAGTTTTTTTCTTGTAAACTTAGCTGGACATCATGGCACACACCTGTAATCTCAGCAGTTGGGAGCTTGAGGTAGTAGGATCACCACCAGTTCAAGGCCAGCCTTGAATTCAGGGCAATTTGAATTCAAAAATTCATGCATGCACATAGATTCTGTGATCCCAGTTCATATCGCACATGCAGGAACAATTTGTACAGATATATGGCTTTTTAGTTTTATATTAGTAGTAGTTTCACAGTCCCATTATAGACCTACTAACCACATATACTTCTCATTAGTGTTTGAAGAGAAAAATTTAAATATATCAGTGAAGAATCTCTAGAGCAAGGATTAAATTTCTTTTGAAAAAGTTTGACAAAATGCATGAATTCAGATTTACCTCAATGCTAAGAATTATGATTAGATAGGAAATAGAAAACTTACTTTGATCTCAGGTATAAAAGGATTTGAGTTCCATCTAGCTTTATATGATTAAAAACTTAGACTGGAATTATCACTAAAAATTATCTGGGAATTACAAAAAAAAAAAAAAGGAATGAATTTCTGAAGCTTCTACATTTGACATAGGATACGAGCATATTGAGCCAAGATGAAGAGTATCTAGCAGTGACCCATGTGCTCAATGTTAAGTCTTGCCTGCAGCTCCATGACTTGTCAAAAGCCTGTAGTTCTAATACCCAGATTCATACAGCCCAGCTCCCTCAGGTCTTTCCTCTTGTGGACTCACTTGAGGATGTATGATTCCAGAGGTGATAACCCTTTCTGGCTAAGGCACAAGTCCAAATCTCCCTGATGGGCTGCTTCTTTACTTCTGTTAGGCCAGTTTTTTTCTGATTCTGAGCTCTTCATGGAGGGGGAATGCTTCTAAATGGCTCCCCAGAAATTGTGGTGTATGACCCGTAAATCAAGAACTTACAGATTCAAACTCATGCAGCAAGCCTTGTGGCTCAGCAGCACAACCAGCCCATCCAGCACAGAGTGGAGCATTCTTTCCTGAGCTTCACAGCATCCTGCTGAGGTCCACTCTCACTGGGTCCCTCATGCAATCCAGCTGCACCAGGTGTTCCCTCTCCTGGACCCACCATTTCCTTCAAGGGTTCAGCGTGTCTCTCAGAGGAGCATTGGATAAAAGTGGATCTCTAGTCAGGAAAATACTTTAGTCTTCATTTTGCACATTTTCAGCAGGTAGAATTCACAGCACCTGGGCCACAAAGATTTTCTGAAAGGCAATCCAGGTGCTTGCCAATGAACCGTGACTGGGATGTGCAGCTGTCACCTCTACCCTCCTTTCTCTAGAGCTCACTCCGCAGTGAGCAACTAGCTATTTCTTTGTACAGTTAGCTTTTATAAATATAACCAGTGAGGATAACCAATGACTGATGGCAAGTCAAGCCCAGAGTAGTGAGAGACCAGGGATAAACCCTGGCAGTCAGGATTCTCAGGTTCCCGATCCTGATGGGAAGGAAAACATGGGATCAAGAATAGGAGAAAAGAAGGGAAAGTTATACTCGTCTATCATCTATATTTACAGATATCTTGCATAATTGTACCGCTGGTTTGTACTGAGTTGAGTAATTAATGCTTAATTCTTATGCTTTTATAAATTCATTTTACCAATTTTTCATCTTTATGTATGGTAATCTAAACAAATTCTTTGAAGATGTTATGCAATACAACCATTATTGAATTCCTTTTTTAGTGCAACTCTGTATCTTTTTTTTTACCGATTTATATTGCTTCTAAAATATGAGACACTAGAAGCAACATGCCAATTTAGCAGGTTGGGTGAAGTATGTTTGTATAGAACGTGTTCTCAACCCTAGCAGACTATGTTTAAACCTGATGATATAATCTCAGTGATCTGCCCAAAGTATATTCCTTACAGTTTTGGGAACTTAAGAATAAAGGACATCTGATACTTCTGTGGTTACTTAACTGTCAAACAGCACTTTCTTGGGCCATCTTTAGCAGCTCTCTTTTAAAAAACTGCATACAGTAGCTGATTTTAGGTGGTTGAGATCTTTTCAGTGTGAGCATTGTACAACCAGACATGTTCTCTAGTGCTCATTGCACCTTAACTTTGTGCCACTTACTGGCTCGAAACTTGCCTCCTCAGGCTTTTCTGGAGCCTGACTTGATTATGGAGGCCTGTGCCACTCGTACCACAAAATCAAAATATGGCTTTCCCACATTGTAGTCTTTCTAGAAAGCAGCATCTTTTGCCTCCAGTACTTTGGATGGTGCAACTCTTCTATGGTTTTATTGTGTATTTAGTGGTGGACACATAAACTTGAGGAACTTTTTTGAGATATGGGCCTCGTCAGCTACTACTGTCATTGGCTGTCTTCATTCTGCTTTAAAAGCTAAGTATTCTAATATGACATTCAAAGTTAGCATTGTCTTCATTTCTAAGGAGTGAGAGGTGCACATAGGGCAGAAGCCATCTGGCCTGCCTAACCTCATTCTCCATCATCACATGAGGCTGCTTCCCAGGCTCCGAAGGCTTTGCACACCTTACTCTGCTTTCTGGGCCAATGAGCTTGCAGGGTTTGGATTTTCTGTTCACACTCAGTGGCCTTTCAATGTTCCTAGACAGAGCTTCCTATATCTCCTGTCCCTAGAAGGAATGCCTAACACTTGAAAGCCCAAGACTGACTAAATTTTCTTCACTAGGTTATTTTTCAATAGAATTTTGCTTCCTAGGTCTTGAGGTTTCTTGATCATACAGTTGGTTCTATACAGTTGGGTCTGATATTCTAGTTTCTCTTTAGCTTACAAGGACTTGCTGCTTGCACATGCTAGAGTATCATTAATAGCACCTAGAGGACATGACAGTGAGTATGTGTATTGTAGACAAGGCTGATGTTGATGTTCACTTTCAGGAATGTTTTCCTTGTGACTCATGAGGCTACATATCTAAAGGAATGAAGGGGCCTCGCACATCAACTATCTTCACATGGTCATCAGCTATGATCAATCTATGAGAAGCCCAGTCTTCCTTAGATACTGATTTGGCTGTTGGCCCCAAGACACTTCTGCCAGATCTCCCCTTACATTAGTGTCAGTTGAGAGACAATGACACACATAGTGCAGGAAGAAGAGCCTAAGACCTGAGTGCTTCAGTGCATCCCGTGTGAATCAGCTGTGTGCATCCCTGAATGGTGCCTGGATGTCAGCCTCATACTTATCTGGTAGCAGGTGAGGCTTCCTAGAAACTACACCTCAGGAGATCCTCATGGAAGCTTCTTGATGCTATGTTTACCACAGCTGAGCAGCTTTATTAGATTACGTTTTTACTTGTCAGTCACCAGAAGATCTTCAAGTAGGATGTTTGCCTAAGTCACACTCATTTAGCTCACAGGGCAGCACAGGACAAAAGCCCTTTGTAGAAGCAGTTTCTTGTCCTTTTTGTCTCAGTGAAGGACACTTTCCTGAATTTTTCTCTGTAAAGATATCTAGAACAAAGATTCCCTCACTATGATAAATGCTTGAGATGCATTTGCAAGACCCAAATTTAAAAAGTAAACCTCTATTCGAGGCATTGTACATCTGTACAATGTACAGATGTACTGTACATCTCAGAAATGAATATGTTGACCTCTGTGTGACTTCAGGAAATACCTATTGCCTTGCTGTTAAGGACCCCAAATTGTATATTAAATAAAAATTAGTTTTATGGAAATATCCTGAATAATGAGGATTCACTTTTTAATACCAGATTACCCTGGTCAAGGTAGAAAATGAACTCTCTGAGATGGCCTCTTCCTTTAAAGTTTTCTTCCTTTGTCTAAGTTGCCCAGATGAGGTTCCAAGCTACTGCCTATGGCTGTGGGAACACACTCCTTCCCTGAGTGATGCACCAATGAGATATTTGCTGTGGAACCCATTTGCACTGGTAATATGGTGTCTCTTGCATCTAATATGTCGTCGTTCTCTGGGCTGGAGTGTAAAGCACATAAGAGTTTGACTTTCACGTATTGGAAATATTTGAGCTTGTGAACAGCTGCACCCAATTCTTTCATTCCCCAGTAACAGTTCTCAAAGTTGAAGGACTTGTATGATTGTGGTTGACTGGCAAGAGCTTGGTCTATTCTCATAGCAGCAGTATATTAACAAAAGTACTGTTTTATAGAGTTTTTAATGACTTCTTAATGTCTGGCTTGTGTTTTACTTTTTTAATTTTTTTTTTGTTACTTGTTTGCTTTTTGTTGGGTGAAAGATAAATACCTTCAGAATCTTCTCAATGAGATGAAATAAGCCATCAGAGTTACTGACCAAGTTAATTTGGGAACATTTGGCACAAGGAATGCAGTACAGAGTGTCTTAATGGGGTTGGTGTTCACTTCTTTAAGGGTTCTTTATCCAAGACAAGCTAGACATGGGTGAGTGCCTGGGAAATGCATCTATTTTATGCTCGAAGTGACTGAAGCCTGTGCATGGGAGATTCATGCAACTGGGCATGATTTTTCTTCTGTGTCCCTGGAATTACACTGGACATCAACATCTAGACAAGAACAAAATCGCATTCGAAGAGGAAAATGTTAAAAGGCCCAGCCCAATTGCTCCCCGGTGGAAGTTCCATGAATATGGTTGACCCTGAGAAATATTTCACTCATCCTCTTTGCTAGTTCTTGTTATGAGTAAAATAGACTTAAAAACTTCCCATGTAATTCTCCTAAAGAGTACTGTCATGTGAATTCTCCAAAGTGAGATAAGCAGATGTTTCTATGTCTTCTTTTTTTTTTCCATTTATTTTTATTTTATTAAAATACAAATGTCAATCAGACAGTCGCAAGACACCTTAACCATACAGAATCGATGAATTAATACATTGCAAACTGTTTTCATAACGTTTTGGTATTGTACAAGGTGCATACATGAAATTATATTTACAGGTTTTTTTTATAGCTGAATTATATCAAAGATTCAATAATTATTTACCTAGTGGATGACCATAGCACTAAAAGCCGATATAATATCCTGTCCAACCACCATTAGTGCAGATCTTGCCTCTCATAGAATTATGTAGAAGCACAGTGTTATCTATCCCAACTGTACTGTCTATACACACGCATCCTGATTTTTTCTTTCTACAACCCTTCCTTTGTCTACACCTGTCAAAAGTGGGCACTCCATTGACATTCAACTACCTTAGGTGCTTGAACTCGACACCACAATCCAACACAGTCCAGTGTTCTGCAACCATAGGGAGTTATTCAAAGAAATTGTCGACCATATCCATTTACAGCTCAGCTTAATATTATGGGCTCACGATGTATACTTCATTTTTATACATTTATACTTTTCTGCTGGATGGTTAAGACCTAGGTAGATCAAAACTTATATACCAACACATGAACTTTATATTTACTATGTGGTCATTGAAGTCTTCTCAGGGTTTATCTTGTAGTCCTGTACATTATTCTGTAGTTCCTTTGTCTGTGTCATCCATGTGGATGAGTCACGGCCAATGCTTGACCAGATTGCTCTCTGTGAGAGCCTGAGAGAAAGTTTTCTCTTCATGTGACTCTCCCCAGGCACACTATAGAACTTCAGTCTCTTTCCTCTG